>VDFB02057961.1:0-41362 GCA_007258455.2 Sequoia sempervirens
CATTCCTGGAATGCCACCGAAGAGGGATATCGACTTTAGAGTAGACCTAGTTCCTGGAGCTGAGCCTATTTCTAGAGCTCCTTATAGAATGACGACTCAAGAGTTAGAGGAACTTCGTATTCAGTTAGAGGAACTTTTAGAAAAGGGTTTCATTCGTCCAAGTGTATCCCCTTGGGGAGCACCTGTTATCTTCGTAAAGAAGGACGGATCTCTTAGGCTTTGCATTGACTATCGTCAATTGAACAAGGTTACGATTAAGAATCGTTATCCTTTGCCTAGAATCGATGATCTCTTTGATCAAATTAAGGGAGCTAATGTGTTCTCTAAAATCAACTTGAAATCCGGTTATCATCAATTGCGTATAGCTGAAGCAGATATCCATAAAACTGCTTTTCGAACTCGTTATGGGCATTACGAATTCACAGTAGTACCCTTTGGGTTAACGAATGCACCTTCGGTATTCATGAGTTTAATGAATGGTGTATTTCGTACTTACCTCGATCGCTTTGTCTTGGTATTTCTCGATGACATTTTAGTCTATTCGAGGAATATGAAGGAACATGAAGAACACTTGAGACGGGTGTTGCAATGTTTACGAGAAAATCAATTGTATGCAAACCTGAAGAAGTGTGACTTCTTTCAATCTAAAATTAAATACCTTGGACATGTGATATCTGGAAAAGGTATTGCTGTGGATCCTTCAAAGATCCAAGCCATAGTTGATATTCGCACCTACCAATGTAGGTGAAGTTCGTGAGTTTTATGGGGTTGGGCCGGTTATAGACGCTTTGTAGAGGGATTTCTAGATCAGCTCATCCTATTACTGCAGGAAAGGAGAAGTTTGTTTGAATGAACAGCCCATTAGGCTTTTCAAACCTAAAGAAAAGTTTAACTAATGCCTATACTTTTAAGTTGTTCCCCGACTTACTAAAGGATTTCAGAGTTTAGCGGATGCATCCTTAGAAGGCTCGTGGAGCATTTTGATGCAAGATGGGCGAAAGTATGTTGGCAGTAAAACCAAGGACCAAAATTAATTAAACTATCCTACTCATGACCTAGAACTAGCTGCAGTAGTGCATGCATTAGTTCGTTGGAGACATTTTCTTTTAGGTCATCGCTTTGAACTTCATACCGATCACCGTAGTTTGCAATATATTTTCACGCAACCTAACTTGAATGCAAGGCAAAGACGGTGGATGGAGTTCTTGTGTGAGTACGATTTTGAAGTAAAGTATGTTCAAGGCAAAGAGAACGTAGTGGCTGACGCTCTTAGCCGACGTCGTCATGAGATCTCTGCTACTACTCTTGAAGTAGACTTGAGAGGACAAATAGTAGCTGCACTTCCTACTGATAGATTATATCAGGAAGTGAAGACAGAAATTGAGTCGGGTAGGCCTTTAGAAGGTCGATTTGAAGGTTATGTCCTAGAATCGGATGGTATATTACGACATAATGGTCGCATTTATGTACCTCATGTAGAGAGTCTTCGTACATTAATCATGACTGAAGCTCATAGAGCTCTGTATTCAGCTCATCCAGGTGTCAAGAAAATGCATGCCGATCTTAGGCAATTGTATTTCTGGCCTGGTATGAAACGTGATATTGCAGATTATGTATCGAGATGTCTTGAATGCCAGCGAGTTAAAGCTGAGCATCATCATCCTGCTGGATTATTGCAGCCACATCTCATTCCAGAATGGAAATGGGATATTATATCCATCGATTTTATTGTGGGGTTACCTACGTCATCACGTCGACATGATGCCATTATGGTAACTGTTGACCGTTTGACTAAAGTAGCTCATTTTTCACCTGTACGTTCATCATATAATGCTTCCTCGGTAGCTAGGATATTCATGGAGGATAATGCTAGATGTATGGAATTCGCAGGATCGGCGACGTATATATCCTGCATTTACTTCCAAAGATTATGGACTTCCTTACAACGTGCATTAGGTACACAGTTGAACTTTAGTTCAGCCTATCATCCTCAAACTGATGGTCAAACTGAAAGAGTTAACCAAATTTTAGAGGATATGCTTAGGATGTACATAATGGATCAACAATCATGTTGGGAGGATTATTTGTACTTAGTAGAATTCGCTTACAACAACGGATATCAGAGTTCCATAGGTATGCCACCATATCAGGCATTATACGGTCGTCCTTGTCGAACTCCTCTTAGTTGGGATCGACTTGAGGACAGAGTAAGGCAATTGGTTAGGGACTCGTAGATGCTTCGACATGGAGCAACAGTTGACAAGATAGAGACATTGATTGCACGATAGGCAAAATAAATATGCCGATGCGCATAGGATTGACCGACAGTTCGCTGTTGGTGATAGAGTATTTCTTCGAGTGCGACCGCAAAAGAGTCCAATCCGTTATGGAAAAGGCTCCAAGCTTGCGCCTCGTTTCGTAGGACCATTCGAGATCTTAGAGAGAATTGGTCCCGGCATATCGAATTTTACCACCCAGCTTTGTCTCAGATTCATGATGTTTTTCATGTGTCGGCGACTTAGACCTTTATCATTCCGACATATCTCAGCGTAATTTGATTGGAATGCGCGGCGCGTATATTCGGCACGTTTGGACGCACAGCTCTTTTTCTCAAGACCGGACGGCCTCGTGTCGGTGACGCTGGATCGTGCGGGAGGGTCCAATGGGATCCTAGCCTCATGAGGCTTCTAAGCACCTCGGGAGGATGCGACACTTATGAGGGAACTTTTATCCCTATCTCTCATCAAGCAGCTTTCTCAGGAGCAAGCCCCATCTCTTTGGGGGAGGATGTAGTGCCCTCCCTCCGTTTTATGCTATGCTTTCTGTTGATACTTTCTTATACTATTAGACTTTGTTATTTTTGTTGGATACTTGGATCGCTGATTTTGAGCGAGGATGGATTATTGTGTGACATGATGATACTCTGTGTGATGTTTATTGTTTTCAGACTTGATGTGATTTAATGTTGATGGTTATTTTTAGTTGTTTATGGATATGCATATGCTTATGATGGATTAACAACATGTATTGAGTCAGTCTTCTGTGAGTGTATTGGTGTGGAGAACAGAATCGCATCACTCGCTTGCGAGTGCCCTGCGGTATCTGTGACTTTCTCCGCACGGTGTGCCTGTTTACTGCTTTATATATATATATATATACATGCACGTACATTGTTTGCTTGGTTGCAGGGTTTGCAGGTACATGACACCGACTCCACCTGTGTAATCAGGTTTGAGCGTGTCAAGACTCAACGGAATTGTTGATCGGGAGATAGTAGTTAGGTTAATCCTAGTCCGGTCTTTAACCCTAGACTTAGTACAAGGTCAGTTTTTCAGTTTTGAGTTGTAAGTTGTGATGTGTTTCTGTTGGTTAAAATTATTTCGAAAAGGTAAATTGCTTATGTTTAATATTGGTTATTGTATTTTGTTTATTGTTATAAAAATTAATATTTAAATATAATTGAAATTTATTTATTTAATTATTTAATACATTAGTTAGTTTAATTAGTTAAATAGTTAATCTTTAAAAGGATTTAACTATTTAATTAAATAAATTAATTAATTAGATTAAATTATTAAATGCATAAATTATATTGTGTTTAAATAGATTAGAAAATTAAAAATAAATAAATAAATTGAAATAATTTGCATGTAAAATAAAATTGTGTTTGAAAATTAATTGTTTGTATTTAAAAGTAAAATACATGCAAATTAATTTGTAAAAGTTTAAATTAAATAAAATTAATTAAATTGCATATGTTTGAAAGAAAATTGATTTCAATTTTAAAATTTAAATAAATTAATTTGCATGCAAGTTTTGAAAGGCAAAAACTGCCGAGAGGTGGAGAAGATATTTTCTCAACAACCTCTCGACATGTGTGTGAGTGCCATAATTGCAAAAAGTTTGTTGAAAACTTTCACGGAGGTTATTGAGGATCTCGGGGATATTGCACGGGGTTATTCTGTTGCCTCGGGGGAAAAATTTATTTTTTTCAGAGCACTGGCAAAATCATTCTCTCTGTGTTAAAAATCTTGGAATTCTTAAGATTTGTTACCTCTCTGTGATTTGGGGTAGTTATTTGGAAATCTTGTTATTGGATTGGTTATTTTTCTTGGATTGGCTTTACGGGAAAGAATTGGAAGTTACAGGCAAGTTCTTCAACAACCAAATCTTCAAGCAAAGATATTCAGGTATTCCTCTTTAAAGTTTTTTTTTGGTTAATTGGAAAGGAAAACATCTGAAGATATTTTGTGAAAAGAATTTAGATTATTGTATGAAATTTTAATGGCTTTAGAAAGCCTTGGTAAAAAAAATTCATTGTTGAAATCTTGTATCTCTTTTCAGAGAAAATTGTTTTTTACTGGGAAATAAGTTTTAAATAATGTTATTTGGGAAGAATTTCTGTATTTGTTAAATCTGGTTAATAATGGGAGGACTTGTTATTTTTCAGTTTGTAGAAAATTTACCAGAGAATTAATTTTATCAATTGCAAAATTTTGTAGAAGTCTGTAAAAATTTTCCCCAATTTTTATCTGTGAAACCCCCAGAAAATTTATTTTATTCTTTATTTAAATTTCTATAAGAATAAAATATTCTTATATGTAGATTTAACTGTGAAATTTTATGGTGAAAATAATTGTAAAATCTCTGTGTTAAATGTTTACCAGACGAATTTATTTCCGTCAGTACGGAGATCGCCGAAAACGTTTTCATTAAAAAAAAATTTCGTTTGAATTTTTATGTTCGGAGTCTTTTTCTTAATTTTTTAAAAAAAAACATTTAACACATACAGGGGAGGGCCGAAACCCTCCCCTAATGTGCTGTGGTGGACGCACCCACCAAGGCTGCGCACAGCAGCCGAGCTGCTGGGCGCAGCCCTGGGAAGGCTGCGCCCCTTCCCACGGGAAGGCCGCGGGCCTTACCCTGATACAGGGAAGAAACCTTTACAGAAATAAAATCTCGAGCTTTTGTTTTAATTTAATACGATTTTCTTAATTCGTTAGCATTTAAATTCGTTTATTGTTAAAATTTCGAATTCCTATATTTAATATTTTATATATATATACATATATAATAATATGTATATTTATATATATATATTATATTATATATATATATATATATATATATATATATATATATATATATATATATATATATATAGATTCTGAGAATATTTAAATAATTATTTAATTTATAATGAAATTATGAAAGTTAGAAGAAAGATTAAATGAAGTGATTGTTTCTTTTTGAGTTAATATGTAAACAAACTGTATTCGAGCTGATTGATACATGGATTTAGAAAATCCAAATTGTAGTTGTATGATTTGCTGATTTGATTTTCAGTTGTTTTGTATAATCGGGCAAGTCGGGAAAAGATTTAAACAAATCAAGTCTTCCAGATCAACTGGGTTAGAAAGGGTATTATTGTTTTCAAAATATTTACTTGGGTTTGTGCAAAGAATTAAAATGGTGTTTAATCCTGTTATGACTTGTTTATTATTGTGCATACGGTAAACCCTAGTCCTGAAAATCTAGTATCTTTGTTATGTTTAGGGGAGTGGCTAATTGTAAGGGCCGTCACACAAAGAGGTGACAGGGTAACTTACAATTAGTTAACTAATCCAGTGACAATTAAATGACATATTAGATAGTGATTAAAATTTGTAACAAGTTATGTATGCCTCGCTTATGCCTCATAAGCTACTACAGTTATGAGTATAAGTCGAGAAGGCCTGGAATGGCAAATCGTTGTCTCGTTTCCTTAAGGGACATTCGATTCCGCAATTGAATGCAATAGGGGCCGGGTTTCGTAAGAGGTTACCAGGGTAACCCAAGGATTGGGGGCCGGGACCTAGGAAGAAACACCAGGGTAACCATCGCATTGTTGTGATGACACTCCACCTAGAATAACAGTTAAACCTTGTGATTGTGTATCAAATCAAATGTCAAATCTGGAAGCAATGTAACCAATAGTGTGTATGTACTAGTGTCTAGGGTTAGTAGATTTGGTCTAGGTAGCCTTATTACTATCTCCTAGCACGGGGGGTGGACCTACGGGTACCACATGGTTGGGTGGAACGTGCACCTTACTCCGTTGGGTCCCCAGTTCATTTGTTGCATTGAGCGCTTCATGGATCGAGAGCTCGCACATGGATTTCTTCTATTTCTTCATCATTGTATATTGTAAAACTTGAAATGTAAAATTATCCCTCAATTGTTTAAGAGGTGATCTTTTGTAAAATTGAAACTGATATTTGAATTATCTCATCAGATGGATGAGCAATGTAACACCCTATCAATGCAATGTATGGAAACGTATTTGTACCTTATTATATCTTGTATGAGAATTTAAATGTTTATGCAATGTTTACCTTATGTTATGTTTTTATTTGGGAGCAATACGAAATACTTAAGTCGCTTATGGAGAACTTAAAGTAGTGAAACGTCATTGTAACCTAAGAATGTATGCAACTAATTAATATTATATTAATACTTTAAAAAAAAAAAAATTATTACACTTTTATATCACCTTTGCAACATTCTTAGGTTATTTAGACGGGGCATTACAGGTTCATACTCTTAAAAAAATACAAGCTTATAAATGTATTTCTTATAGAAAGGGCCTACATAATTTTTCATCAAATTATATCTAATTTTCCAAATTTCTCTAAATTGCTTGTTTACAAATTACTAACTCCCTTAAATCGAAGAAACTACCTAATAGCCACTTACCCAAGGCTAACGAATTTTAAATTACTTATAAAAATAACACCATAACCCAATCCTTTCTATATATTTTACTTCACCTATCTAAAGAAAATCAATTACTCTCAAGGAAAAATTATCTTTTCCTAAAACATTTCTTCTTTAGAAAATTACCCTTACCTTCCACTTTTAACATAAATAAAAATTAAATTTTTTTTTTTATTATTATAATAAAAATTTCCATCTAATAAAAATTTCCAATTCAAACTCTTAAGTCAAATAGCATTCTCCTTCCACCAACCACTAATTTATATAAGCAAACATACATGTAACCCATAATCAACCAAAACTTCAATTTAAACCTTTTATTATCCTTGCTTTGAAAGAGAGAGAATAATTAAATAACATAATCTACATTTTATTCCTAATTGAATAACATTTTTTTTTTTTCATTTATAAAAAATAACAACCACATAATAAATAATAAATAATAGAAATTAAATAAAAACATCCATATATCCATATTATACAATTTCTTTCCTTAAAAAGAATAAGTCTTAAAAGTAACATAGTAAAGCTAAGGATGAATATTTTCATCTATTTAGTTACTAAAAAACATATTCCCTTCCATTTTAAGGAAAGTATTGATTCTCCTCTCTTACCTCTAAATAAGAATACTTTTAGGGAAAATGATTATAAAGCAGGAAGTTTTCACTTGTTTTTTTTTATATGGAAGTAGAACGTGGAGGAAGGGGATGTAATTGATAGATGCAAAGCCAAATATCATGGCGTATTCCTTCACCCCATGATTTACTTTTTATGGTTAGTGTTTAGAATAAAGGTATAAATAAATCCCAATAGAAATAATACGGTAAAGAGAAGAATACTTCGCTTTGCAAATATGCTTATAAACCCATACATCCAATTTAAAGCAGCGAATGCATAAGTATCGGCTACAAGGTTTTAATTCGGAAATCAACATAGGGAATTCCATAAAGGCGAGCTTTGAAACAGAAAAAAGAAAGACAGCCAACATAACATAACTTGTACACAAAATGGAAGTATAGACAAGGCATGTGTGTTGTTTGCTAGTTGCCTCATTGATTCGTCGGTTTATGAATATGTCATGATTGAATTCATTGAAAGGATTATAGGCGACTGGAGTGTGAAAACATCTCAAATAGTTTGAACATAAAAGGCATAATAACAAATTCGGCTGAGAAGCTTTTAAGCAATGCATTTGGCTGTGGGAGAACGCCAGAGAGAACATTATGCACATAACAAATTTATTTAAGAAAAAGCTTAAGAACTTAAAGCAAATTTAAGAAATCTTATATGAATCTAGCATGAGTATTTCCAGTGACACTGCTAAATCTATTTTTACTGGATTCTAACAATATGGCTGCATCGTAACTCCTCTCTAAAGAAATTGTGCAGAAGTGGCAGGAGGGTTATTTATGTGACCCAAGGAGAAGGAAGTGAGATTCCCGACGATTATAAATAAAAGACCTATTTCAAAACTATAAAGAGACCACGATTACACAACATAATGCGGATTGCAAAATATTCCAAAGAATGAACCAAAACGATACCCGAGACAGAATATAAATCGAACCTAATAAAATCAAATACAAAAATCATAAAATCTTCAGTAACGATGTACAATTCCAGTGCTTAGAGAATAAATCGAACTATATATAAGAAAGCAATACTGAGTGCATGACATATCGACCTCTGTAAATATCACAATGGTTGTAAACAGTGACAAGAGAAGATGGAAAGGATGGCGCACATGGCGCAACAACAACAGGCTCAAAAAAAAACTTTCAAATACCCTACAGTCGTTTACAAACGAAATCAATATCATAGCAAGACACAGGAAAAAGGATAAGGGAGGCACATCAATCAAGCGTAAGGATTCAGATGTTCATATATTTGAACAACCAAGCGTAAAAGCTAAAACAAGACTCCTCATCTTCTAAACAACCATTACTCATCAATAAAAAGTGGGAAGAATATTACAAAAGCATCGAAAAGCGCAAGAGAAATAATTTAAGATCTGACCTGAATCGAATATAGAGGGGATGATTGCCTAGTTTCCACAGTCCATACGATTCCTAACTTCCTTCTTTTCCCCAAAACCCAGTTGTATCCTTTTCTGAGCTAATTTGCAGAGCCAAAAGTTTTCTCTTCTCTTTTTTTTTTTTCCAAGCCAAAATTAATTGATCCCTTATTTCACCAACAATCAGCATACATAAAGCGCAAGATGAGATAAGTTTTCAAAAGCACAAAGATCAATAAAATTAGCAAGTTACCTATTCAAATTTAGTTTTGAGTTGTGCATGTGCACCTTTTATCTTTTCTCCATCTTTTTTCTATTTTCGTTTGTTTTTACATCAGTTCTAAATCTTATCTTCAAGATTAGAATAATGTTGTTTTATCCTATTTAAATATTTATACTCACATAATAATAAATTATCAATTATGATTAAGTACATTATTTTTACAATGAAATCAATTTATTTTTAAATACTAACTATTTGCTCTATAATTTATAAACTTAATCTATTTAATTATTTTTATTTTTATTTCCCAAATTTATTTAAATTACATTGTATCTAATTTTTTTAAATTAAATTAAGCAATTAAACAATATCATACAAACTATAACCTTGACCTCAAAATTTAATGACAAATAAACACCAAGATCACAATTTAATTCACTTGCTCAAATATCGAGAAGACCAATATAGAGGGGCACTACTGAAAATGACCACCTTGCTGAGAAGTAGCATTCTTGTGCTTCGGTTGAGACTACTGCTGCTAACCCCCTCTTGAAGGCCCAAAATGACTCTTAGCAAGTCCTGCTGACTGTGTCTGACCCCCTTGCGAAACAGCTCTAGGAGTGGGCCCACTACCAATCTGCACTCCTACATGACCTCCCAACGCCATAGCCAAGTTTTCCTCTACCAAACGAGCCTTTTCGACAACAACTTCCATGGTCTTAGGTTCAAAGACCCTTACACCACCACTGATGCGTGCGTTCAAACCTCAAACAAAGTGCTAAACCAACATCCCTTCATCATGGCTAATCCCTGCATACTGTTTTAGCTCATAGAAGCGACGTTCATACTGCTCTACTGACATTGCCATTTGCTTAAGATCGTGGAACTCATCTGCCCTGCGCTGCCTCCAATGATCTGAGAGGAAGTGAGCCCTGAACCTTTCCAAGAAAAATTCCCAAGTGACCATACTGATATCCATATGCAACTTTTGTTCCTCAAGCTACCACCAAGTGGACGCTAAACCCCGCAAATGCATAACAGCACATCGAGCCTTGGTATTACTACCATAGGGGTGCATTGTGAAGCATCAGCCCAAATCAATTAACCAGGTCTCGGCTTCCAACCCTCCTCCAGAGCCATCGAAGGTAGGTGGATGAGCTCTCATTAAATCCCTCATATGACCAGCTAATAAAGCATCCTGATCAACTGAAGCTCCCCTGTGCCTTGGAGACCTTTCTCTTTCTCTCTCAACCAGCTGATCCCCATTAAGTCTAGGGCCCAATCTATCAAGAAGCTCACCCAAAAGATGCTGCAACTGCCCATCCAACCTCGACTATTTCGGATTCGGTCCACCACCTGACAGATTGTTCTGAGAATTCTGTTGCTCCTCAGACTCAGGACCGTGAGAACTTGGCGGTGAAGGATTCGGTGGGTTGGCCCCACGGCCACCACCTCGGCCTCTTCCTCGGCCTCTACCTCTACCTCTACCTCTGCCTCTAGGCATGCTTCTGCACAACAAGACAAAGGTACACATGAGCTCAAGAGCTAACACGCAAAGGTAACCTAGTGGACATAACTACCCAGAGACCCCAGCGTGTGCAACCTTGGCTCTGATACCAAGTTGTAACGCCCGCCGTGCAAGCCCCAAAGAACAAACAACAAAAGAATGCAAATATATATATATTTTTTAAGAAAGATAAATAATCATCATACCAATATTAAATGATCATATACATACCTATATACTTCATTCCATTTAAACACAAACACGTAAACAACTATGTCCTTTGGGGCCCACGAGGTCACTTCGAAAATAGACATTACTAAACATCATCTCATAAGATATCAAAAGAACTATAAATGACAACATAAGATAGATACATACATAGAGTCCAACATAAGATAAACCCATAAGAAATTACATAGCCAAATAAAGTTATAAAGTAGATTACAACATCCTTTAAATTTTACATCATCAATATAGTTACATCATGAATCCCAAACATGTGGGATGACACAAGCTTATCAAAATACAAGGAGATCAACTGGAATAGATCTTCAACTGGATGAGACTAAAGCCACAAACGCTGATGGGAACCCAACGGTGTGCGGAGCACGTTCCACCCGACCACCCCCATGCTAAGAGGTGACAGAGAAGTAACTCCGACCAAGAATGACAACAAAAGTACAACCATACAAAAAGTACCAACATAGATCCATCACACAATACACCGATTAAAATGAGCAACCAATAACATCATATCACAATGTCATAAAGATGCAAGATCATAAATCAAATATAAGTGAGATCATACAACACATGCTAAAGATGTATCAGAACAATAATCATAAATCAATTTAAATCAATTCAAACGACAATCTAAAACAACTCCCATAACCCATTTCCAGAGGAACACAATAACGCAAACACATGGGAAACTAGGGGAGAGTGTCTGTAATGCCCCGTCTAAATAACCTAAGAACGTTGCAATTGTGTTATAAAGGTGTAATAATTTTTTTTTAAAGTTTAATTATAAGTTAATTAATTGCATACATTCTTAGGTTAAACGACGTTACACTACTTTGAGTTTTCCATAAGCGACTTAAGTATTTCGCATTGCACATAATAAATTCATAACATAAAGATAAACATTGCATAATAATAAATTTTCCATTCAAGATATAATAAAGTAGAACATGTTTCCTTACATTGCATTGATATGATATTACAATACTCATCCATCTGATGAGGTAGTTCAAATAACAAATACTTTTACAATTACATTGATCACCTCTTATACAATTGAGGGATGTTTTCAAATACATGTTTACAATATACAATGATGAAAATATAGAAGAAATCCATATGCGAGCTCTCCATCCATGAAGCTCTCAATGCTACAATCAAACTGGGGACCCAACGGAGTAAGGTGCACGTTCCACCCAACCATGTGGTACCTGTAGGTCCACCCCCCATGCTAGGAGATAGTAATAAGGTTACCTAGACCTAATATACTAACCCTAGACACTAGTACAAACAATTCTATTGGTTACATTGCTTCCAGATTTTGACAATTGATTGAAACACAAAAATTCAAGGTTGACTATTATTTTAGGTGGAGTGTCATCACAACGATGCATAGGTTACCCTGGTGTTTCTTCCTAGGTTCCGGCCCCCAATCCTTGGGTTACCCTTGTAACCTCTTACGAAACCCGGCCCCTATTGCATACTGTTGCAGAATCAAATGTCTCTTAAGGAAAACGAGACACTGATTTGCCATTCTAGGCCTTCTCAACTTATACTCATGACTAAAGAAGCTCAAGAGTCATAAGCGAGGCATGCACATCTTGTTAATGGATTTAAATCTAACTAATGTGTCATTTAATTATCACTGACTTAGTTAACTATTTGTAAGTTACCCTGACACCACTTTGTGTGTCGGCCCTTACAAACAACCACTCCCCTAAACATAACATGGACATCTAGGTTTTCATGACTAGAGTTTACCATATGCTCAATTTACATCTCACAATGATAAACAAATCATAACAGTATCAAACACCATAAAATTAAAAATATAAAATTTTCATATTAACCGAGATTTAATTACATTTAAATTTAAATGGGAAATTTTTAATTCCCAACACACACAGCACAGGAAACTACGCCGCCGGCTATGGGTAGTCTACAGACTGCTTACGGCAGTCCTACGGACTGCCGTGGACAGTCCGCAGACTGTCACACGGACCGGTGGCGGGGTGGTGGGTACGGCCAAGGCCGACCCCCACACACAGCCAAACAAACAACATATAAAATATAAATAATTTCCCCAAAATTTAATACGGTGCATAGTGCGACGGGGAATAACAAAATTCAATAAATTTAATTTCTTTTATTCACTATTTACATATGTATGAATATATATATATGTATATATATATTTATATATTTATATATATATATACATATATATATACATATTTATCTAAATCTGGGCATTTCGAAATCAGAAATAAAATAAACACTGTACTCAGTACAAAGAAAATATTTTATAACACGAATATTACAGTCCAGAATTTCATTGAAGGGAAATTGTTCTTAACCAAGTATGTATTTTGTTTTATAAATATATATATTTTTTTAAAAAAACAAATGAGACAATAAAGCTACTGTTCATTTCCAGATTGAAATAAAACCCCCTTTTTAAATGAACAGCCCAGAACCCACAGAAGATTCTATTAAACGAATAACAAATCCCAATTCCCTGCTAAAATTTCCTTTGATTAAACTGTAACCCCAATGAATTTTCTTCCTACCATTATTTAATTTTCAACCCTAAATACAAATTTCATTCACAGGGGCAATTCCTATTTTAACAGAAGATAATTAATTAAAAGAAAAGAACCTGGCGTCCTTCGCTTGCAGAAAATTGAAGAAGCTTTGATCCTCTTGCTGCACTAATTCCTTCCTGCCAATCTTCCAACAACAGATCCAAATCTTCCTTCCTCTTCACCAATTCTCCAGAAACATAAAAAGAACTAAGGACAGAAAATAATTGGAAATAAAATTCCTCCAGCATTCGAACAATCCCCTCAAACAAAGAAAAACCCTTCTTAAATTCCATGCCCATGAATCCTTTCAATTCCTCTTCCCGTGAATACCAGAGGTCACATTTCAAGAATAATCCAAATAATATTTAACCTTAATTCCTTTTGTTGCCTTTTCCATATTTCATTTTTCATGTATTTGATTAAAACTAAATAATTTTAAATTCACAAACATGAACTTTTATTTAAACAAATATATAAATATTCATCATCTCCACAATTCTTTATTAAATAATTACTTATTAAAATCAACCATTGAGAGACTCAAAATAAATGTAATATTTTTATTACTACAATATTTACTCATTGCCATATTTAATTATTATTTAATGTTTTTATTTTATTAATTACTTAATTATTTAATTTACCACATAAGACCATTCACCACTTTAGACAAATCATAAAATCATACAAAGACCAATGTAACTACACAAATGAATGTGACCAATACGCACAAACCAAGAAGATACAAGACTGTTGACACCTTGGTGCGGAGTTACTTTTCATGTCACCTTAAATATTCAACTTCCTGCCGTTGGGTTGGCTCAATCCTCGCCCAGACCTATCAAAATAGGTGGAATCAAGTCTTATTCCTGCAAAGCCTGCATCCAACAAGGTGATATACAATACACATACATAAAATCAAAGCATTGTGAGGAGGATTCACAGCGTAGCAGGGCGCTCGCGAACGAGTGATGCTACCTATCCCCTCACCAAAACATATCATCATATAAAGCATTATAATTTTGCACCACATCATAAATTACTATTCTATAGTCTACTGCATTCCAATAACTCCATCAAATGATCATAATAAAATGTCATCACAATATCCATGGCATCATAAGAGTATAGTAATAGTCTAAGCTACCACACATAATAGCAACAGTATCAACCAAAATCACAATGTGCCAAACAAAACCACAGTGAATGTCAAAGGTCAAGCAGTAACATGAGGGGTATTACATCTTCAGCAAGCTTTACTTTTGGTAAGCATTAGAATAACATATTCCTATTTCTTGTCCCCCATGATGCTAAAAAGTGTTTTGCTTTCTCCTAGGTATTAAAATTTACCTTTAAATGTGTCCTCATTTTCATGGTGTTGTCCTACCTTTGGTGGCAACAATAAAGTTGTGTAGTAAACTATTACCAAAAAGCAAAGCTGGTTTGGAGTTGATGTGTGCATGATTGTGGTTGGTGGAAGCAACTTTCAACACACAAACAAATGTAGTCAACATGTTCTCTTCCCCCACAAACAAGAAATATAGAACTGATTTTCATTAGTTAAAAGCATCTCTTTTCCTTTGAAGAGTAGCAATTTGCCATTTTGTAAGTGAAGTGGTCCATGCTCATTGAATGGAATGAGCACCCATCTTCTAAATTAGAGGCTAACAATGGATAAAGATTGAAGAATCCATTATTGCATTGATACTTTTTGATTATGGGTAATTTGATATTTTAGGTTTTTAGTTAGTGTTGGAGCTTTTTTAGATTAGACTTGAATTAAACATGAGTTTGATATAAATAATAAAAACAATTAAATAAATTTATTAGTAATTATATTGTCTTATTGTTATTCATTTTATAATTAAATATTTAAGGATAATTTTATATTTTTTTTGAGAGGTGATAGTATGAACAATTTAGTGATCATTCGTGTGGTATTATAAGTGTCTTTTAAAATTATTTGGTTGAATTGATATTGATGTGTTTTATATTCTTAATTTTGATTTTATTCTTCTTGTCATCATGAAAATCAACATAAAAGAAATATTTTAATAATTGAAATGTAACTCTAAATTTAATTCACATACTCATCTCTGTAGAGAAAAACGAGGAATTGCATAGACAAAATGAACTAAAAAACATAATGCAATACCTCTTGACAAATGGATGTGCTATGAAAATGATAGAATTTTTAATGCTTAGTTTGACAACATATATTTACTCAAAATAGGGATCAAGATAATGGAATGATGGATTTGATCTTAATTTATGGATTTTTGATGAGGTGGATGAGAAAGTTAACTAATTTTTCCCTTTTGAAAATTGATTTAAGTTGATAGTTTGAGACCCGTTAACTATTTTTATCACTGAGTTAATTGATTTGATTGATTTCTTATGTTTTTTATTTAGTTATAGCTAATAGATTTATTTTAGAATATGAATATTTGTGAGAAAATGATTTTAAATTAATTAAATAAAGATGATTTAATCAATTTGACTTTCATAAAGTGAATTAATTAAGATAAAGATGAACTATTTAAATGAGAGGATGTTGTTAGGTGTTCAGATGGGGGTGGTGGTATAGAGATGAATGTATGCGAGATTTCAATGTCTACATTTTTCTTCTCTTTGAAATGGTTCTGTAATTGCAATAAACAATGTCATTTCAAAGAAAATAGATATAGGCACTTAACATATGACATTGGTGATAGTTGATGCCTTAAGTCTCAAAGCTTAAATTATGATTGAATAACAACATTAATTATTGTTATGAAAATGATATATCCCAATAACATAAGGATTGATTAATAACAATTTTGATGTGGGAAGGATATAAAAACATGAAGATTAAATTAAGCTGAACTCAAATGATACTTCAACACTTGGATAGGTTTTAGATTTGAGATTAAATGGATATGGATTTAATTGAGTGTAGGATGCTCCCTTGAGAGGATGGGTAGGTTTTCAAAACATGGGTGTGCTCTCAAGATGGATGAAATTGAAATTAGTGAAGTGGTGAAAAAAATGTAGATTTGAGTGACGGAGGAAGGGATTGAAAATATGAAGTGGGTTAAAGGATGAATGTCAAGGAGAAATTGATGAGGATGGAAAGGATGAGATGGAGATGAAGAGAAGGATTATATGGGTATGGTAATTGATAAGAATGAATTGGTTGGGGATGATGGAAATATTTTGATGATTATAAATATGTGAAGGTGTTTTATTATGGCTTATGATGATAGAAATGAAAATAAAATAGTATGATATCTTCCCAAGGTATTTGGGCACATGCACATGTTGGGAGTTCACAAAGAGATTCTAATGTGTTTGGGAAATATTTTTAATTTTTTGTAGATGCTATGCATCATGTTATAATGGGCCATGATGACAATGCACCATATGTGTAGAGGATTGAGTAAAAAATAATAAATCAAAAGATAAAAGAAAAAAACTATACACACAAACACATGATAAATAATAATAAAGATAAAAACAAATATATGGAACAATCACCAAAAATCATAACCTCAAGACACGACATAGTATAAAGAACTATGGTATCCTTGGGGAAGTATCTTGTGGGAGATAAACCGAGAATTTTGTACTTTGTTTTGATTTTTTTGAATTTTATTATAAATGCAAAGCCAAACAAGAAGACACACACACATAAGAAAGAATGCATAAAAATAAAAATACAAGACAAACAAGACTTTTCCCCTAATCAAGTTGAAAGCCAACAATTCATTAATTTGATGATGGTGCTAATGTTGTTGATGTGGGAAAAATATATCCCTAGAACAACATGAGGATTGGGAATGATACATATCAATGATGATGACTATTTTTTTAACAAGGTTTGGAATTTAACAAGACTAAGGATGAAAGTTATGGATGCTTTTTAGATATAGACTAGGCTATATGACTAGATTTGGAAAGATTGTTCTAAGATGCTACTTGTGTGGTGTGTGAATAATTAGGAGCTTTGGATTGATGGATTGAATGCATGAATAGGATTAAGAGGCAATTGGCCATGTGGATTGGATAAGATCCCAATCTTTAAGGTCTGAACTAAAATGTAGGATTGTGGATCTTGTGTCTAACTCAAATGTACTATGTGGTAGGCATAGGATTGGTCGATGTTCAAATCACTAAGGATAAAAATCATTCTAGCATGAAGGGTTAAGGCATTGTGTAGATATAAGGGTGGGGTTGGAGCTAGGAACCTTGGGAAGGGGATTTATGATGCAATTTCCAAGGGCTATGTTGCATAGGAATAATATGCTCATACTCTAGGTATGCCACTCATGTATGATGCTATGCTTGGACATATTGAAGGATTTCCAAGATATGTTTCAAGATCTTATCCACTTATTTATCAAGGTCAAAAGTGTAAATGAGGATAGGTATGAATGGATCCATGGGATGGAGATGTATGAGATTATATGATAATAGGATAATGATGATTGGCTAATGGTTGCAAATGATGAATGTGATGAGTGGGTGTAAGAAGCTTGCCCCTAAGTGTAGGGTACAAATTGGTGCAAAATGTCTACATGACACATAAAATAGGTTTTCATCATGGTACTTTCCCAAGGCTCCATACAAATAGTCTTCATTGCTTTTTTCTCTTTACCTTTTTTATTTTTTTATTTTATTTTATTTATGTTTGTCTTTTGGATTTTTTGATGTTGTGAATCAACTATTTGCTTCCATTGCAAGTTGACAATATTACATTGTGCATGGCCACTCTAGGCAGATCATGTAATACCCCCTATGCACTATGTCTTGACCATATAGTTAATTGAAGTTATAGGTATTGTGATAGTTGAATACAAGATTTTATATATTTAAGGTATTGATTAAATAATTGCTTTAATTATTTAATATATTCAATAATAAATTGAATAATTTCTCTTTTTAAAGCATTCGAAAACTCTTTTAATTTAGGGGTCACTATTTTTGAAACATGGGCACTTGATAATATGAGTAAATATTTTTATATATACAAACTTTCTACATGAGATTACCTTTATCGTTCACCATAATGATCAAAGTCATTCTCCAAGAGCTTGCTTCAAGGTGCATACCATTATTTAATATATTCAATGCATATAGCACTAGCTCAAATGCTTTGCTAGTTGATCTTCATGAATCACAAATGACCTAGTAGTATTATCAACATGTTATGTTGATCAAGCCTATCTAAATGGGTCATTGTACATTTTAGATTATTCAAAAGGTCAAATTTAAGTTATATTTATCTTTGGACATAATAAAACTTATTTACTTCTTAGAATTAATAGATTAATAAAGTGTGCAGAGTTATTTTAATTATAAACCAAGGCCATATAATATTTAAACTTTCAATGTAGGGTTGCAATGGTAAAAAAAATTGGAAGATTACCATGCAAATATTTCCAATGTGCATTGTAATAAATACACAAAAATAACATGTTAATAGGCATTAAAGGTTAGATGTTAAGAGGTTAAAAGCTTTCACCAAGAGCAGCTATGTCTTGGAAATTTCTCAAAAAAACCAGCAAACACATTCCCCTTTACAAATTGTATCGATGTAATCTTCAAGCCTTTTGTAATGTAATGTAATCTCAACATAATGGAATACGGTAATGCGTATAAATACATAATGATTGTGGTGCATAATAATAATTTAAAAATGAAAACAAATATCTTGATGGATAACCGAAGTGGGAAAGGAAGTACTTGGTGGTTACACGCTTAGTGGAGAAAAATATGGGAAGTTACACTCTTAGTGGAGTTTTTTTTCTAACAAATTCCAGGTGTGAGATGAAGAGAGGGATTCGGCATGTACAGTCGGATGGCGATTCTGCATGTACAGATGCATGACGGCTTTGCAGGGAGACTATCAATTTTTCAGAGGCGGATCTGAATGGTTGCATGGGAGAGCGTGGTGAAAAGAATTTCAATGAAGGATATCGATGGAAGGAAAGAGGAGGAGGCTTAGCAAGGAAGAAAAGAAATTGCAAAGGATTATCCTCATTCGATATTGGAAGAGACATCATATCGGATTAACTGGAGGGGAGGAGAAACAAATTTTCTGTTCTTTGGTTTTGCGGTGAATGTGCATTAGGGGTTCTTGGGCTGAAAGGGGGTTTTCAGGAAAATTAAAATAGTCGTAAGGGTATTGAGCTCTGCACTCGTTGATTGGGAAGTTTTGGGAGTCTAACCTTACGGACAGTGGTGTGGAACTCAAAATAGCTGAAAACTTGAACCGATAACTTCTTCAGATCAGCTGTTGGTTAAACCAGGTTCCTTTATTTCTACTTTTCACCTCTGATTTTACTTGAGTAGAATAACTTAATACAAGGTTTTTGAAAATTATTAGGGAATTTTCTTAAATGTTTGGTTGTTTGAAGCTGAGAACATGTTTTCATGTTTCCTCAGTCATAGTCTGGTTGTTTTTCAAAGTTGCCATGTTTTGTTTTATTGCCAAATCTCTTTCTTTTATTCTACACTGTGGACTGGTTGATGTTAACCTATATACAAATGGATGCTCAAGGTAAATGTAGAGTAAATAAACTTCTGCTTTTAAATATTTCATTTGAATTTTATCTGTAAAGCCGTCACCCCTGTTTTGACAGCCAAATAGATATTTATTGTTTTCTGTCTATGCTGTGGTGCCGACCTTTCTAGCATGCGTCGCTTCTTACCTTATAGTCTGCCAAATCTTGATACAAAATCTCTTAATCCTTCAAGTTGTAAAAAAAAAACATTAGATATATATATTTCTCCTTAATGATGGTTGCTTTCTCTTGGACAATTTGTAAACCAGACTTGTAATCCATTGTCTCTCTAATAATTCATTTGGGTCACAGCCGGGGAATTAGGGAATTACTAATTATGGTTTATCTTCTCTGCAGAAAGAGTACCCCTTTGGTTCTGTTGAATCCTTATCTCATGCTGTGCGCATGCTCATTAACTAGATGTTCATGCACAAGCTATTATTCCTTAGTACACTGCAAGTTAAGTTCTTGTTGACCAAATGAATTAAGTGTCTGTGGTTAAACATGAATGTTTGTGCTTAAGCCGTGTTCTATCGACAACATCTCTTTTCATATCACCTCAATCTAGAGCTCTTTTCAAACGGGGATATCAATCACACATTTGTAGCTTATCATCTTGTGGATGGCACGGAAGAGCCATCTCCATCTCTTGTACCTATGCCACCGTTGATCTTGTGATTTACTTTACTCACTCATTTTCATCATCGGCTTGAAATGAGTTGTAACATCAGTGTATACGTTGGAGTAATTACAAGTTGCATTTTTAGGCCCTTTATTCTACCGAAAATCAATCACTACTGCAACACTTTAAAATAAAAATAATATCACCGATTAGATAACCTCATGGATTTCATTAACCACCCTAATTTTTAGGCAACTCGTCATATCTGCAGCACTTGAAAATGGAAAGTCGTAGAGGATTAAATAACCTCCCTGATTCCATTGTCAACCTGTCATAGCTGAAGCTCTTGAACATAATAATATTCACCATTCCTTAAATTATGCTATTCCCCTTAGATAACTGCAAGTTAATTCATGTTTTGACCCTGATTTAATATTTGTATTCAGCTTATCTTGTTGTAGCATATCAAACGAAAATGTTTTTCTATAAAATTTCCTTGTACTATTGATGACTCTGCTTTAAATCCAATTGCATGTCGTCCTTTGTGATGTCTCAGAGTGTACGATATATCTATTCTAATAACTGTTGGCGTCACCATGTATAGTATCTTATATTGATAATTCTTCAATTATATATTGGTAAGTAGAATACGTTACAGTCTTGCCTTGAAATCCTAGCATAAGTCACATGTAAAAGAAACTCCCACCTGAGATTTAGGTCAAGGTTTTAAATTATCACGCTTTCTTTCCTTCACAAGTGAAATGGTAATTCTTGTAAATAAAAATTAAATATACTCCTTGCTGTCAAAAGGCATGTCTACTTTCAATGATTTGGGAATAAAGTCACATTCCTTTGCTTCTTTAAAAGTTGTGATTTTGATATAAAGAAAATTTTTAAAATAAGAATGGTGGAGTAGCTAATATCATTTCACCTTTAATGATAAACTTTTGTCTTATTACTCTTTTAAGGAAATTTTTATAGGATAGAGATAAGTGAGGAAGGTTAGTTTCATTTGCATATATTATTTAGAATTCCAATGAAGGATAGTCTTATTTATGTTATTTATAATTTAAATAGGCATTTTATTTTAAGGAATAAATATATATATATATATATAATATTAAATATATATTTTTTTAATGTGTATATGTGTGAATAGGAGTTTACGCATAGGTATAAAGTTCTCCTTATATAAATGGAAATTAGTGTATTTGGAATTAATATCATTATTGGGATAAAATAAATATTTCGCTAATATTTATATATTTATTGTGAACCTTTATTTGCTGGTTGTATTGTTAAATTGAATGTCACCTCATGTATTGTGATGTTTGCGAATTGAGAGTAAACTTTGTTATTGTTCTAGTGGTAGAGATGATCATTTATAGAAGTTGTTCTTGATTGGATAGTTAATGTGAGTTGTCCTTAAAAGTAAGCTTTAAGGTTGTAATGTCGGATTGTTTCCCTGTGGTGAATTTTGTGTGTAGTTTTGGAGTTTATGATGAATTTATTTATGGAGGTTGTTTTTGACTATAAGTTTGATGTTGATTTTGAGATCAAGTTTTGTTGCCACCTTGTTGGGAAGCCCTTGTTTTAGTGATTTATCAGTCTTCTAGAGAAAGGGAAAGAAGGGTGTTGCTTTATTATTGGCCTTCACTTTTGGTTCTTTGTGAACTATTGCTCGTACGATCTATTTGATGATTGGGTTTAGCCTTGCACTTGAAAAATAGTTTCTTTATGTAGGATGGTGTATGCCTTGCTTAATGCAAATTATCTTGTGGCTTTATATGTTGTGCATGGGGCTTACCCTGATAGTGTCTTTTGAGTTTTGTTGTTTATAAGGAGAGTGGCTTTCAATGGGGGCCGAGACTCGGAAGAGGTCTCAGGGTAACTCATTGGAAGTTTATTAATCAAGTGAAAACATTAATATTTAATTAGGGGTTTTGGATAGAATCACACATTAACAAGATATAAGTAAATGCCTCACTCATGACTCAAGTGCTTGTATGGGCTTGAGATGAGTTGAGAAGGCCTGGAATGGCAAAATCATTGTCTTTTTCTTATGAAAGATAATCGATGCCGCATTGGATTGCATGTGGGGCCGGGTTTCGTAAGAGGTCACCAGGGTAACCCAAGTTGGGGGCCGGGGCCTAGGAAGATTCGCCAGGGTAACCCATGCAACATTGCGATGACACTCCTCCTTAAACAACCAAGTATGCTTTGTTTCCCTTTATGTTATTCTTGGACCTCTGGAAGCACATGTTGGCATTTGTATGTTGATGCTTTATTGGTTATTCCTTATGTTGGGTACATCTTGTGTTGGTTATATCTTGTGCTGAGATTGCCTTATGTTATTGTGGATCTTGTTGTGAAGTCATGTATCCTTGTTTTGTATGATGGTTTAGTTGGGGTTCCTTTTTGTCATCTCTTAGCACGGGGGGTGGGCCTTCGGGTCCACATGGTTGGGTGGAACGTGCTATGCACCCCATTGGGTCCCCAATCGTCGATTGAGAAGTGCAAAATTGTACCTTGCAGTGACTCCTGAGGTGATTCAGAGTTGAATCCAATATTACAGCTTTGTACTCCTTCATTTCAAATGTATCATACCATATTATTGTATCTTTCCCATTCGTGTTGGGAAACGACATTGTAAAATTGTAACCCTTGATTAATGTGTTAACCATACTCATGTTATCTTATGAATACTGGTGTATACTATCTTTCTTGTGATGTAATAATGTTGTTGAAAAAAGTAATGCAGTCTTGTAAACCCGAGGAATTTGTTATATGAAGTTCATGTTTAGTTTTCATTTCATATGGTATATGATTATTATGATGTATGTAAGTATTTAAAAAAAAAAATTGGTGCTATAAATGTTATATATATTAGTATCCTTTGAGGTTGCTTGGCGGGGCATTACAAATCATGTTACTAGTGTTGCACTTGATGAAAACACTATTATTTTTGAAGATTTCTAGGTTGGATTCTCTTGGGGTGCAACCAAGGAAAATGGAGTGAGAGGTAGGTTGGGTGAAGGATTTATGTTTGTGCAAAATTTATGATGAAAATGATTCAATGATGGAGATATGTGGGATAATGGATTGATAGGTAAGAGAGGTTAATGGAAGGATGATAACATGAAGGAACATGTAAATATCTTGGGACTAATGGGAAATGGGACCAAAAATCTTACACACATGCTAGGTTTAGAGATGTGTTCTTTTGTTGGATGTGATGATGGATTTTGGCTTTTGGATTTTTTTTGGCATAAGAGATCTCATAATTTTATGCTCTTGGATAGGGGATTTGGATTTTTGAGTGAATATCCACATTTATAGACTTTAGGATCCAAATTATTTTTCTAGTCTAGCTTGTTGGATCTTTACTTGAATAATTGGATTACTTGAATTATGAATCCTATATTTTGGGGTCTAAGTGAATTATCAATTTTTGGGTTTTGGGTATTTTAGACCACTAGATTTTGGCTTTAATTTCTTTGAATTTTTCTTTGAGGGCCTTGGATTTTGAAGACTAAATAATTTGGATTTTGGGCTTTCTAGGTATTGGGATTTGTTGTTTCTAGATTTGGAAAGGTGGGCTTAGGAATATGGGACTTTTTGATCCATGTAGACTTTTGGGTATTTTTCCTTTGAAATGTTTAGGATTGAAACCATTTGGGTGTAGGAATTTTAGAAATATGGAGGGGTTTCTTGGGATACTTAAGACATCCAAGTACATTTTAAAGACCATTTTATGATCCTTGAGGGGTATATGATCTTTAATCCCATGAAGGTGGTGATAGATTTATCATTATGGAAGATTTCAACTGGTGTGTGATTTCATTGATCCATGGTAATGGATAGAGGAGGTAGATGGTTAAGGTTAATGATGTGATCAATAAAATGCTTGGTGATGGGGTGATGAAGTCAATTAAAGGATTGGTGATGGGCTTGGTGGGATCACTAAAAGTAAGGGTAACAGGACATTATTTGGAAGAAGGATGAGGGATCCATTTTGATGGTGGGAGAAGTTATAGTAAAAATCACAACATTAACATCCTTATTCTATTTATCAAAATAATCATATCTAATTCATTGAAATCCTTGATTTGCATAAACATGAACATGCTTTAGGATTCCTTGCTTATGGAAGCTTAAACATTTTCCTTGAAATTTTAAGTTAAGCGGTCCATGCTCACTGAATGGAATGAGCACTCATCTTCTAAATTAGAAGCCAACAATGGATAAAGATTAGAAGAATCCATTATTGCACTATACTTTTTGATTGTGGGTAATTTGATATTTTAGGTTGAACTACCTAGTGTTGGAGCTTTTTTAGACTAGGCTTGAATTAAGCATGAGTTTGATATAAATAATAAAAACCTCTTGAGCAATTACAAACACATAAAACATAGACAAAGCAAAAATAGAGATAGAAAAGCAACACACAAGACACCAATACCACCAAGGGAAAAGAACAAGGAAGAAAAAAGCAATGACAGTGGAGGGTGACTTTTTGTCTTCCCTTGCAACAACTCTCTCCTTCCTCTATTACATACCATATCACCAATTAGTTGTTAGTATGTTAAAACTTTATATAGATGGTCCTTAACTGTCTTTTTAATTATAGTTATCAATAGCATGCCTATAATTACGTTGATAAGTGTCCTACTGTGGTAGAAATGCATGGAGTGTTGTGTCATGATCATGCACATAAAAACTAAAATACAACCGATATATATTTATAAAAAATTAAAAACTATAAAATAATTCTTGTTGGAGTAATTAGGACATCACTTGATAATTAATTAATCATTAATTAACTATTAAGTCCCGTATTACTTTATTCACTTAAGCTAAACTTAGGAGTGCTTTTTTATTATTAAATTGGACTAAATATAGGTCAAGTTGTCTCATTGCATGAGATTAAGACACTTGTCACAATTTAATCAAATCCTCATCAAGGGTTTGCTTTTTTATGCTTTATAAGCATTCACATTCATTGTAATGTAATATGTGTGATTCACATTCAATTCAATTACAATTGCAAGTTAATCTCAATATTAGATGCTTGTGTGATACTTGTGTGGATTCAATTTTTTCTCTCTTGGTTGCATAGCAAATCAGTTGCTATAATTTCTCATTTGTGATAGGTGTTTTAGTTGCTGGTGATTACTGGGAACTGTGGGTTCACTATCAACTCCACCAATTTTTAATAAAACAAAATGTTAGTAAGTAAAACAACTCTCAAGTAAAATAAAAAGAGCTCTTCAAATAAAAATAAACGATGTAAATAAAATAAAATATTTCTAAAATAGTTCTAAAGTAAAATAAAATAACTCTTAAATTAAATTTCAAGACTGATGTCTACTGGCATTTTTTACAAACATTTATTTAAAATATCTCTACTAGTTAGTACATATAATTGTAAATAAAAAACATATCACCTTTATAATCCCCAAGTATTGTTATAATCTGTAATCAGGTTGTCGATTACCTATATGGATGAAGGCATTTAAGCATGTTTATGGAGCATTCTTTTTGTGCATTTCTACCCAAGTTGATGATTCTCTGTTACTAGCCAGAAAATGGTTGGTGAAATGGCTAGGGCTCATGATAGGATCCTTGTGCAATTGAAGCATGATGCTCATTGTTGTATTGTCCATGTTGCTCTTCCAAGGAACAAAGTTTAACAATGGAACTGTGTTCTCCCTGAGTCAAACAATACAATCAACTGTTTATATTTTAATCATTTGAGGTTGTTTTTCTCTCATTCTTGCCTGAAATAAAAATGTGAATGATGTTATTTTGAATTTGAGATATATATTCTTTTCTAGAATTTGCACTGAACCATGATTTCCTTTTCAAAAAAATACTGATATGTAATTTGTGAACACTTGTACAGGTGAAATTACAATTGTAAATAACAAATAACACAGCCATGGTAATGGAGCATAGACCAAATAAAAACAAAAGGAAAGATGAGGAAAAAATTCATCTAGTCGATTGGCAGAGTCTAAGAAGAAGAGATTTTTTTATATTTATGGCAACTACCATAGTTACTATAGTTACCGAATTGATCAGGCTTTGGATGAAGACCCAAGGATGAAGGTCTTAAGGAAGGAGTGGTTTGAAGGTAAGAACTGCCTAGATGTTGGCTGAACTGAGGGCTTCATTACAATCAGCATTGCACAAAAGTTTACATGCAAAAGTATCGTGGGCATAGATATTGATGATAGGCTTATAGGGAAAGCAAGAAGCCACCTCAAAACAGTTGCTGGTGTTAAGGAAGCTATTGAAAGAAATAAACAATCTGAGGAAGAAAAGCTTGAAGTGCATGCAGATGAAGGTGAAGATACAAACACGAGAGAACAATCATATGAAGGTGAAGACAGAATAAATGAATTGGAAAGTCTAGACAGAAGGGACCAGTCATATGAAGATGATATCAGAGAAAATGGATTTCAGGTTATTGGTAGGAGGAAACAGTTCTCGAAAGTTGAAGAAAGTGCAAATAAAGCAGAAATTGTCTGCAAGAAATCTGTCAGAGATAGAATAAGCATGTTGTCACAGGACAATGTATTACATAATGTGGAAGGAAGGGTCACAGATCAGAGTCTGCTTGAAAGAGTTTGCTTCAGAACTGAAAACTTCATTCATAAATCCTATTCTGAGTTTGATGCAACATATGATACAGTGCTCTGCTTAAGTGTCACCAAATGGGTCCACCTAAATTGGGGTGATACAGGTTTAATTAATCTATTTGCAAAGATTTGGCAAGTTCTTAGGCCAGGTGGCATTTTGATTTTAGAGCCTCAACCATGGAAATCCTATGTAAAAAAGCACCTTGTCTCTGAGGCTGCAGCAGAGAATTTTCACAATATTGTTTATAAGCCACACACTTTTAGGGATATTCTACTTGATAAGATCGGTTTCAGATCAATGGAAAGAATCAGTGCACATGTACCAAACAGTACAGCTGGTTTTAACAGGCCAATTTATATGCTTCTAAAATGAATCACGGGTTCTGACTGAAGTTTAGTCTGAAGAAATAATCTCATGTTAATTTTTACCACAGCAAAATCAGAGGTTTATTTTGCATCTTCTTGTGTTCTGTGCCTTTGTTAAAATTGGCTGTTCTGAACAAACGGTTATTACTAATTATTAAGACTCAGTATTTTTTGTTTGTAAGAAGGAATTCTGTATTCATTACTCTTGAGGTGGCAACATGTTTTGCAATCATCTCTTGAGCTTGTGTCATTTTTGGAAGAAGGAATTTTTTATTTGTGGCTTTTGTGTTGCATACATATCTTGTGCGAGGCTTAGCAGCTTGTATATAGTTTCAATGGACATCATGTTAAAAGGGAGATCTTTAGGGGTTATGAGGATTTTGTTTCTGCTATTTAAGCTGAGATTTGCAGCTTCTCTTTCACCACTGAGTATTATGTATAAAGATAGCAAGTCTTTGAGCATATATTCATGTACGACTTGGTTGTTATACTTATATTAGAACATTGGGTATGTCTTTTCCAATCTGTTTACAGTCAATGGTTGAATATTTGATTCTGATTTAGCAGAATATATTGAGCTACTAAGGTACGGTCCCATGGAGGGGGGCTTCCTAAAAAATTTCAGCGGTGCTGCTGAGATTTTTTAGGAATATTTTAAATATGGTGGTCCAATGAATTCAATTTTGCAATTCAGCTTAAAAGTTTGAGCTCCAAAATTCAAGGACGAAGTGGAGTAATTTGATAAAAATTAAAAAACAAATAAAAAATCTCTCATTTTTTAGTTTTTTTTAGGAATTTAAAATTCAAAGTGATAGACAAGTGGTAGAAAAAATTCCTAAAAAATTCCTAAGCTGTAGGGGCAATTTCTAGCCCCACCTCAATTTCACCCGCTGAAATTTGCAGTCCTAAAAGGTAGGGGCTGCTATTTTTCAGGAGGAGATTCCAATTAATTCTGTAGCATAATTTTTTTTGCTCCATGGGACCGCTTGATCCATGAAAATAGAAGCCCAAGCCCCGCCATGGGACCATACAGTAAATATTTTCTTAATGTAGCATCGAGATTATACATATTTTGTTTTTCAAAGAAATCTGGAATATTTTAATTTTTGTTATCTAAATAATGGCAATTTATATAATAATTTGCCTAGTATATTCACTTTTTCCTTTTTTGTTTGGGCCTTGAAGCTTAGTTTCAACATCTTATGTGAAAGTTTCCTAGTTAACATCTTTTGTATTTTTGTATGTTGGTTGTTCCTTCAGTTAAAAGTTAATACAAGTTGTCTAAGCTAAGCAACAATTCACTTTTGAACATGCAGCAAACTATGGATTTTGTTTTGCAAATTGTCTCTTGTAGATTGCTTAGCAGCTCGTGTATGATTTCAATGGTCATCATACTAAGGGATATCTTCAGGTTTTATGGGGATTTTGTTATAGCCATTTAAGCCCAGGCTTGCAGCTTGTCTGTCACCAAATGAGACCTATCTCTAATAATTGCAAATCTTTGAGCATAGATTCAATAAACTTATAGCCATTGAAAGTTTGCTTAATGTAGCATCATGATTATAGATATTATGTTTTTGTTTTTTAAATTTTTGTTATATTAGAATATTAGGTATTTTTTTTAATTCATTGTGTTTATATTTAATGGCTGACGTTTTTGGAGTACTTAGTAGAATGTAACAATACTACGAAATTTTTGTAGCATCATGATTATACATATTTTGTATTTTAAAGGCATCGGGTATACTTTAGTTTTTGTTATATAAATAGCAACAATTGAGAGAATATTTTTTAAGTGTGGCTGCTTAATTTGTTTTATTTTGAAGTTTTAAGCCAATCTTAATATCTTACAAGATAATTTCCTAGTTACATCTCTTATAACTAGATATACTAGTTGTCCTCTTTATTAATACTACACAAATTATGTAAGCACCAAGTAAGCCTCCACTTCAAATGTAGGATTAAGGACACGTTTTTTGTATAACATTTTTGTATTATTTTACATTTGCATGGAAGTGTAGGGGCAAGGCCAATAGTAGTCTACAGGATTGTGAAAAGCAAACTTGAGAGTGATGTTGTGAGTGTCAAGACACCTCCAATTAAATATACATGAGAGGTGAATGGAATTATGTTGTATCAACAAATTTGTATGAAAGCGAGCATATTAGAATCAAAGCCAAGCTCAAATCCATGAGAATAATGAGGAAGCTCAAGAAGAGTCTCACAACGGAGGTTAATCTTCTTGTTATGAAGTATTTTTAGTATTGAAGATTGCAAATAAAAATTCCGAGCATATTAGAATCAAAGCAAAGCTCAAATCCATGACTTGAGAACAATGAGGAAGCTCATGAAGAGTCTCACAATGGAGGTTAATCTTCTTGTTATGAAGTATTTCTAGTATTGAAGATTGCAAATAAAAATATTGATCTATGGGGTGAGTAAAATATAATATTTAGATGTATGATATCTAATTTTTAACATTTATCAAACAAAATGTGCAAAACATCATGAATGGAATCAAGTCAAACTAGTGAATTTGATTGAAAGTGAGTATATTAGAATCAATGCCAAGTTCCAATCCATGACTTGGGAGTAATTTAGGAAGCTCAAGAAGAGGAGTCTCATAGTGGAGATGAATCTTCTTGTTATGAAGTATTTTTAGGATTGAAGATTGCAAATAAAAGTGTCATATATGGGGTGAGTCTAAGGGAATATTTAGATATATGATATCTTATGAACCAACTATTCGACAAGTTGCTAGTTATAGGTCTCTTCCAAAATTTAAGACTTTTGAAACAAACTTTATAAAATAATTTTATGCGGTTCAAACTATGTTCCCTTTTGAAGTAGGGTGTACCCTCTTGCCTTAAGCTATCAAGGTCCTTTAATTGACAATGTACTTTCTTGACCTTGGATGGTGGGGTTAAAACCTTTGTTCCAATTTCTTACCTTGAAAAAGACCACTTGCATTGACCAAGAAGTACAAAGACACTCTAATTGCTTTATGTGATTTGAAAGAAATAAAAAATAATGAGTCATAAGCCTATTGTCTTTTTCATTGTTGTTGAACCATTCATTCTTCCACAAAATATCACTTGGAATGGGAATTGGGGCTAAGAAGATAAGGTCAAAGACCTACTAATATTGTAATCTTCAAATCATTGTCACCACTCTTGTTAGTAAAATAGTTCTAGTGACTTAGAATGCTACATGATTACATTGTGAAAGGTGCCGACAATTTTGGTCATTTGGAAAGAGTGCATTTTTGAAGTTACAATTATCAACTGTGATAGAGAAACCTATGTCTAGAATTTTATTTTAATTGGAGGATACATGACCCCTTCAATATAAATTTGTAGCTTGTACACCAACAATTCTTTAATTACAAGAAAAATAATATATTGAGTTAGAATAGAAACAAGTAGAAGTTACCAAAGTGATACACTTTTGAAAAAAAATGAACTTATAAAAGGAAACAATATGAGCCCAAACAAATCTTTAGAAGTTCTAAAAATGAAAACCACTTAGCAAAAAATTAATAAAGCTATAAATTTTTTAAAATGGGGAAACACATGCCAAAAAATAATATTACCATTGTGTAGTTGAAACATAGCCTCAATCAATTTTTTTTTTACCCTAATTAGAGTTTGGATGAATGTGAATATGCCTTCCAAAGTTTAGTGTCAAATCAAAATGTAAATCCTTGAGGGTCATGGATCCTTAACCAAATAATGCCATCATGACATCATGTTGACATCAACATGTACAGCTAGATGAAATTACATTATGTAAATGATTGACTATATATTGACATGACATTGATGATGTGTTGCAATGATGGTGCAATAGGCTGACATGACACATTGACATGGAAGCTAATGTGGCCTTGGTGCAATAGGCTGACATGACACATTGACATGGAAGCTAATGTGGCCTTGTAACTTATAGGAAAATTTCTTGTTTTGCATGTTGTCTATATTTTCATATGACACATTACAATGACAAAATATAGGTCCGATCAAAGTTGTCATATTTTAATTATTTTATAGATATTTAATAGGTTTTTGGGTCTTTTGAATGTAATGGTGAGATCATAATTTCTCTATGATACTTCCAAATGAAGTTACATGCAAAAAACACAAATAACAAGCAACCTTCATCTCTTTAATTAGGCATCCAAGTGTTCAAATCAATTTTATTAGATATTATGGACACACTAATGTATTTTTTTTGCTTTTTAGAGAATTCTTGCATAAGATGATTTCAAGACAACCTATTGACTTTATTAAAACCCTATGAAGAAATAAGTCTATTTTGCACAAATAAAGGAGTTATCCTAATTTAACTTGCTCTAAATCAAGAAATATTTTGGCTCAAAGTTCTTTCATGATGGTTACATGATTTTTTTAATACCATGACTTGAAATAAATCTAAAAAATGAAACAAATTCAAAAGCACAACCACCAAGTGTATAATAAACTTATAATTATACAAACATAGTAAAATCTTATTATCAAATTATGTATAAACAAAACATCTATGAAATGTAACAAAATTATATTTTATACAAAATATAAGAAGAGAAGAGACAACTCAACTTAGTACACACACACAATATTTTAAAATCTTATTTAAAAAGAAAAAAAATATCTAGATTATGTGTGTGTGTGTGAACAAGATGAATATAATTTTAAATACAATAATATTTAACATAACCAACAATAATTTTTACTAAATTAAACACTATGTTCTAAATTCATTGTGATGGAGGAGACATCCTTATTTAACCTACAATATTATAATATTAGGAGTCATAACTTTAAAAAAATAAAATAAAAGTAAAATAATATTTGATTTACTAAAATGACACTTCCATAAAAAAACAAGTAAATTCATTGTGATAGAGTAGGCATCCTTATTTAAACGACAATTACAATTTTTTTTTTTTTTTTTAAAATATAGATATCTTAAAGATGTTTATATCATTATAATCAAATTAATATTATCATTTATATTAGTATAAGTTAGTTAATTATTTATATATAGTTTCATATAGTTATTTGTTACCTAATTATACTAAATAATTAATTTAAAAATAAAATATTAAGATTCAATCTATAGGGTTCTATTCTAACCAACAACAATACTAATGCTAGACAATTGCAAAACATGCTATATTAAGTCATTCCAATCATAGTTGGAATTAAAACATTTAAAACAAATTGCTTTTTTTACTATAATTTTTAGTACCATATAATTACAAGTCTTTTTATTACTAACCAAATTTCTATTGTTAGCTTTTTCTCTACCTCTTCATATTTTGAAGAAGAGATCAATATATATAAAGGTTGATTGATTGTTGCTAACAACAAAATTTGTGCTTGCACCCCATTCTTCTTCATTTGATAGTTTAGAAGACCAACTAGTCTTTGAAAACCTACTTGAGGTCAACTTCAACTTAATAGGGCACAATAATGGTTTTAATTCCCTTTTTGACTTTGGTTCCTCATGGGAACCCAACAAACTGACTAAATTAACTAGTTCTTGTCTTTTCTACTTGGGTATTTGGAGAATGAATCATTTTTGAGTATTTTGTTGGCAATAGAGAAGGAACTATAACCATTTTCTTCTTCATCGCATGCATACCAAAAGTTACTTGCTTCTCATTGACATGTGTATCATTTGAGACCAAGTCCTATGAAGATTCTAGTCCACCTTGTTTGATTGATAAATCGGAGAAGTAAGACCCTTGCCACCATGTAGATTGCTTCAAGGATTTAGGTTTCTCAATATTACACTCAATCACTATGTGCCCTACTTGCAAGCACCTATGACAAGAGATTGAAATATTTAATAATCTATAACTTGCTTCCAAAAATTATACCTTTTGCCTTAAGTGATATCTCATCAGGTAAACCTTTTGAGATACCTAACTCTACCTAATTTCTCATTAACATTAAGCGAATCAAACCATTTGTTTTTGGATCTATAAACAAAAACCTCCCTAACATATTATCAATGCCCTAAAAACAAGCATCCTCTTAAATTGAAGTGGAAGATATGAGAGCCTAATTCAAACGTGCATAACCAAAAATGACTTCGTCATCAAATTGAAAGTTTGGAAACTAGACTATAAAAAAAACACTATTTTCCCAAATTCAAGGTCCACTCTCTAAGATATAAGATCTAAATTCTATCATTTGACATAGCAACAAAAAGAAACCTTGAGTGCTTGGACATATCTCTACTATTCCTTTAATTTATGTAGACTAGTTTTTTGTAATTCATGCATGGAGATTAACTAGTCTAGGTTATAAGCATTAAATCTACATATTAAACCTCTTTGATAATTTTTTTCCTCCTCATACAACACTTCTTTACAGAAAGAGTATCATATTCACTTGTGCACAATATAATGTTCATTCATTGCATTTGGGTAGTCATTATCTTTGACACTTCCTTTCCCACTTTATTAGACTTCTCCACTACCACCAAATTCCATATAATTCTAGGAGAAATCAATTCTTTAGACAAAATAATCATGGAGGCATCCTTAATACCTCTTACTGACCTTGTTTGCTAGGGATAATTAAGACCATAAGCACTTGAAGCTCATACAATAGAAGACCCATCTCTAATACAATTGCTAAATATTGATCCCCATTATGTAGATCTTCACCTTCTCCTTCCTTTTTACTAAAAAAATTATAATTGAAAACATCCATTTTAAATTTGAATATTATATTTAAATTATATATTTTACATTTATTCTATTTTAATAAATTTTAAAATAATATAACAAAAATATAATTATATATTAATATTATAATATTTAATTATGAATCATGAATATGACTAGTAAATAATCATAAAGAAAAGTTTGAATACATAAACTCACATTATTACCATTATAATTACATTTCCTAACATTATTAAAATAATAATATATAATACAAATAACACGTGCATGAACACAAATACTAAAAATAATAAACGCAAGCACTTGTTTATCAATCATAACAAGTGAAAATGTAAAAAATACTCTTATAAAATGTAAAATAACAATTTTTGCATGATCATTCCTTAGTCTTATGAACAAATAATTTATTGACATTTAAAGAACATACTTAGCGTGTGAAAAACTAGCATAAACTAAGCATACTTTTACAAACACCACCACCATTATTTTGATAGCTTGTGTACTTCAGCTTCTCAGTTGAAAAGAAAGGTTTTCCAAATGTAATTCACCACGTGTTTTATCATTACAAATTCATGTTAATAGAGAATCTAAGGCGTCTTAATATAAGTAAAACATATACCCATAATTTAATCAAATCAAGTGTTAGGGTTTACAATGATTCCATTTCTTACTAAAAGATTTAGGGTAAGGTTTACATATTTGAAAGTATTATTGAATTGGTTTTTTTTTAAAAGTGATTTTGGTAGATTGATTTATGGTTTCTATATTCATAATGTCATAATTCATCTATATAATAATCAATATATCAATATCTATTTGTTCTAATTGTTTTTATAGATTTTTTTTAAGATCAAATGAACTTTTGATCTTTTAATAAAGTAGAATGGTTTTGAATTAGTTCATCAAAAATCAAATTTGAATGAGTGCAAGACCCCAATATCATAAGAGATGAAGCTAGAATCATACCCTAAACAATTTTAACGAAATCAATACCCTTAACCCTTGATTTTTTCTAAAAACATTTTAACTTAAAACTCATACTCTCATATTAAATAAATAAATAATTCTATAAATTAATATAAAACCAAAAAAACTTGAAAATTTAACTTCCTTTCTTGTAATTTCAAATTTATTTTGCTATATTAAAAGCCTCTTATACTTCAACATTAGCTCATGTTTTACACATTACAAGTGACACTTATGCTTGCACTAGACAATGCCTTTGTTGTACCATTTTCCAACAAGCTTTACTTTTGGTAAAGCACTAGAATAACATATTCCTATTTCTTGTCCCCCATGATGCTAAAAGTGTTTTACTCTCTCCTAGGTATTAAAATTTGGCTTTAATTGTGTCCTCGTTTTCATGGTGTTGTCCTAGCTATGGTGGCAACATTAAAGTTGTGTAGTAAACTATTACCAAAAAGCAAACTGGTTTGGAGTTCATGTGTGCATGATTGGGATTGGTGGAAGCAACTTTCAATAGAGAAATACATGCAGTCAACATATTCCCTTCCTCAACACACAAGAAATATAGAACTGATTTTCATTAGTTAAAAGCATCTCTTTTCCTTTGAAGAGTGGCAATTTGCCATTTTGTAAGTTAAGTGGCCCATGCTCACTGAATGGAAAGAGCTCTCGACTTCTAAATTAGAGGTTAACAATGGATAAAGAATGAAGAATCCATTATTGCACTGATACATTTTGACTATGGGTAACTTGATATTTTAGGTTTTTATTTAGTGTTGGAGCTTTTCTAAATTAGAGATTAACAATGGATAAAGAATGAAGAATCCATTATTGCACTGATACTTTTTGACTATGGGTAATTTGATATTTTAGGTTTTTATTTAGTGTTGGAGCTTTTTTTAGACTAGACTTGAATTAAACATGGGTTTGATATAAATAATAAAAATAATTAAATAAATGTATTATTAATTAAATTGTATTATTGTTATTCATTTTATAAATCAAATAATTTTATTATATTTTTTGATAGGTGATGTTATGAATAATTTAATCATAATTTGTGTGGTATTATAAGCGTCTTTTAACATTATTTGGTTGAATTGATGTTGATGTGTTTTATATTCTTAATTTTGATTTTATGTTGTAAGCATGACAATTGATGTGCAAAATAAAGATTTTAATAAATGAAATGTAATTCTAAATTTAATTCACATACTCACCTCCAATAGAGAAAAAAGAGGAATTGCAAAAAACAAAATGAAGTTAAAAACATAATGCAATACCTCTTGCCAAATGGATGTGCTCTATAAATGATAGTGTAAGTGTGAAATTGTGAGAGTTAGCAAATCAATAGTAAAGCACACAAACATCAATGAGACGTATTACATTAAAGATTTGAATCATAAAACTAATCTACTTGCAATAAAACAAATTTTTAAAAACGTTCCATTGTTCTCTATTCTCAAGGATCCTTTAGATCATGAGTGCTCTCAGATTTGTAAGTGCACTATGACCGGTTTGGATGACAACTTAAGAAATGAGATGCTGTCTAAGATGATACATGATTGATATACAAATGATATGAAGCTAACATTATGATGCTACTATCTAAAATGGAGATGATATTATGAAAAATGATGCTAGATGCTATGATGGAGATGCTATATGAAATCTAAGATGATAAGTACAATGTAAATATGAACTAAGACATGATTCTAAGTTAACATGATATTACCATGAGCTCAAATGATAAATGTTAAATGCTCTAAACTTAAACTCTAAATGCTCCAAATGCTCCAATGCTATTCCTGCATAATAAGTTTACTCAATTATGGATGTAAAATGTTGTAGCAAGAGGTTGTATTTATAGGATTTCCAAAGCATCTTGTGATGTGGCAACAATCAACGATCAAGAGTCAAACATGAGAGATGAACGGTGGAGATGGAAAAATCATAGAGGATGTTCCTTTGACCAAAGGCAACATGCCAAATGTATGAGGGAATCAAGTGTGTGAGAAAGCCATGTGTCAAAAGTGTGTTATGGAATTGGTTGAGAATAATGCCATTTAAATATTAGTCATATTTAAATACATGTGACATTTGATGATGTGGCCAAAAAGTGTTGTAGACATGTGACTAAATTTGAATTTGAAATTATTAAATAAAAAAAAACTCTAGACATTTGTTCATTTAATTAAATTTAGAAGAATGTGGTTTAGGATGAAGAATTTAGAAAAGTGTGAACTATATAAATAAATTGGGAATTTATTTATAAGTAGATGAAATAAAAGGGGTTATTAATTAAATAACTAGTATTTAATTAATTAATTGTCTTGACCGATTTTAGGTGTATACATTTTGCCTCTCTTTGAAGTAATGTGTTTACATATTGCTTCAAAAAATAATTTGCTATTGATATTGATAATTTTTTTTTTCGATTCCCCAAACACTGATTTTTAGGTGATGATGGATATATGGCCCCTTGGGAGATAAATCGGTGAATTTTTGGATTTTTAGGAATTTTTGAAAATGTTGATGATTTTTCGATGAGTTGATGATGATTTCAAAATTTTATGATCCAAAAATGATTTATCTCCCGAAAAATGATGGTTAAGTCACCAAGTGATGATTTGATGAATTAAAGCCCCTTTGAAAAATAAAATAAATTTACCCCATAAAAATCCCACTTAATGAAAGGTTAAAAAGAGTGATTAGAAGTTCATTTGATCATTTTCATTTTGAAAACATTGAGAGTGATTGAGTAATTTGTGCAAATTTGGCGAAATGGTGATCCCTTACCACACACATCAATTCGAGCGCGTACGATGACACAACCGCCCAGCAACGTACAAGCCTCCAGTATGTGCCCCGAAAAATTGCCTCATAATTTGTGTCATTCATTTTTCCCCTCCTTTTTCTCATTTGAATTAGGCTTTTAATTTTTCTAGCACATTCAATCGTCGATGTAGCCCATTGGTGGAATGTTCTGGTGCATCTAGTAGTCTAGCACCATAGGGTAAATAGATTAGTGCATAGGTTCAAGTAGTGCATAGATTGCCTGAAATAGTGCCTCGAGTGAATGATGTGGCACATAGGTGCATTTAGTGCTTTGGTGAATTGATTTAGCACATCGATGAGATGATGTAGCACATAGGATGATTTGACGCATTAATATAGGGGTTTAGTGCATAGATCAAATGTAATGGCACATTGGATAATTTAGTGCATTGGAACCCTGTTTTAGTGCATTGATGAATTTTTCTGGCACATAGAGTCTTTCAACACATTGAAGCATTGTTCTAGCGCATTAGTGAAATTTAAACCAGACTGATGATTTTTTTTTATTAGACTCCTTGATGTTGATGATGTTTGATTGTATTAGCCTTTGATTTGATGATGATTGATGATGTTGATAGATTATATGTCCATTGATCTCATGATAGGTGAGATTCAATGATAGGATGATGATAATTGACTTCATGATAGGCGAGGATCAATGATAGGTTGATTGATTGATTGCCCTCATGTCAGGCGAGATTGAATTGATTGATAAACCTCATGATAGGCGAGGTCAAATGATAGATTGATTGATAAACCTCATGATAGGCAAGGTTGAATGATAGATTGATGCTCACGAGATTTGATCAAAGTCTCACTAGAGTTGATTAGATTGATAGGTTGATTGGTTTTGATTGATTGATAGGTTGATTGATGTCAATTGATTTATTGGCTAATTTGCGATTTTGTGATAATAGGAGCCTTTGACAAGTTTACAGATTCAAGAGTGTTTCCCCAGGACATGGGAGTTGATTCCACACTTGACACAGCTTAGGGTAGCTGTTATCGCACGATGAATATTGTCCTCTCTGATTGCTATACCCAAAATTAGGATCAACAGGGGCTTGTTGACAACTTTAGCAGAGAGGTGGAATAGCGAGCATAACACCTTTCATTTTCCCACTAGCGAGATCACATTGATGCCAAAGGACGTACATAAGATTTTGCAAATTCCTGTTGTTGGGGAGCTAGTCTTATATGATGCTCAAGAGCAGAGTGGGCCGATGCACTAAGGAGAGTATTCCAGGATGACCGGATATGCAGCTACGAGATTCTGTGGAGAGAGATGGTTGACACTTATGCCACATTGCCATTTGTACTTGCTAGATTTATTGGAGGTTTCCTTTACCCTGATCACAGGTCAAAGGGACTTTTAGTTGGATGGGGTAGGATTCTTGAGAGGATGATCACTCAAGGTACCCAATATGCTCGGGGATGATGCATGCTCGCTCATCTATACCATGATTTACACCAGGTCTGGGCCTAGGAGCATATAGCGGTCACTCGTCCAGTGGGAGACAAACAATGACTAGTGATGAGACCATATGTACATGTTTATGCAGGTCCAGTTGCTTAACCTAGGCTGGGTAAACTAGAGTATTGGAGGAGGATTCTTGATGACCTAGAGTTGGTGAAATAGCAGTCGTATCTTGATTGTGAGCAATGGCTGGAGGACGACACTGAGATGTTATTTTTGTGTCAATCCATGTACCTAATTTATCATTGAAAGATTCTTGTTGTTGAGGGTACTGAGGTAATATGGTAGAGTGCAGGGGATTCCCTAGGGAGCTGCCCATTATGCACGACAATGAGTGGATGCGACAGAGTGGGGACCTATTTTATCATATGATGCAGTAGTTGCGACATTCCTGGGTTTGCAGGTCATCATTTGGGATGTCCATCCAGAGATCATCGAGGCTTTGATATCAGAGGAGTATACTTGTAGACATGCAAAATTAACATTCTGCATTAACTAAACTAGATTTCACATTAGGTTCATTCATCGATTGATCAGGTTCACCTTCATTCATTTAGCAGGTAATTTCATTAATCTCCATCTCCTAAGGTCATCTATTTAAAATCAAGCAAACATTATCATCAGCCTTTTAATAAATCAAACATCCATTTAAATCAAATCCTAAATCATATTCCATCATTTTCTAATTTAAATAAATCAAATATCAAAGTCCTAAAATTCAAACTCACCTAATCATCATTAAACTAACATAATCATCATTTATTTAATCTAACCCTGATTAAATACTAATCTCACCCACTTGCATTCTCTAGATATCTCCACTTGCAAAAATAAATCAATTTTATTGATTTATTAAAAACCCTCATTTTCCCTCAACATGACAAGTTGATTTGTCCCTCCAACATAGCATTTATTGCTATTTTTCTTGTCCTCCTCTCAAAATTTATTGCAAAATTTGAATTCAAATTTTCCCTCTCATGGGCACTCTTCCAAAATCTTGCACAACCATTGGCCTATCACCACTTGACAAGTGGCCTCTTCTCATTGGAGGATCTTTAGTCCCACATTCACCATCTTGGCCAATCTCTCATCAAGAAAATCTATAAAAGAAGGCCTTCATTCTCATTCATGGATCCACAACTTTTATGCAAGGTTACTCTCTTAATTTGAGAACTCATCTTGCCCATCATCTCCATTGCATTTACATCATCTTGAGCTTTGATCAAGGATTGGGAAAGGGTCACTAGCACATGTGACACCAATCCACTATGGAATAGGTAACTTGTGGTTGCTTTCATAATGCTTTTAGTTTTACATTATCTTTTGTTGCATTTTGAAGTATTTGCAAGGTATTTCATAGGTTCATTCTTGAGGAATTTGTGAGTTACTAACCTTGTATAAAGTTTAGTTTTGCAGATTTCAAAAGTATGCACCACATTTTGCGCTAGAAGGACCCTTTGAAAATCCCAATCCTTGATAAGAAAATCATCATCATTTATCATCATCATCTCTAATAAAGTCTCGACCAATCATGGACTTGTTGGATCCTCTTGTCATCATCTCATTTCTGCGCTAACATAACATCGCCAATACATCCATCATGCATCCATCATGCATCCATCCATCCTGCATCCATCATGTATCCATCCTACATCCAGAAAATCGTCAGCATACCACATATCATTCATATCATACATAATAGGAAACATCGATCATTTCACATGCATTGCATTTGCATCATCTTCATAATATAGATTTGTTAGTCTAAGCATCTCATAAATCATCCATTGCATAATTACAACATATCACATCATCAATCTCATCCATCTCATATCATATCATCATTTAAGTTGTTTAGGATAATATAGATTTGTTATTC
>VDFB02057961.1:41462-73942 GCA_007258455.2 Sequoia sempervirens
CCTGGGTGTCTGATGCAGGAGCATCCAGTGGTGTAAGGGCAATCTTGCATCACCCAAAAATAGTTAAATTTCAATTTTCTCAGTTTTTAGATGTTTTTACATTTTTGGATACCCTTTTCATCATAATGAAATTTCCAATTTACGGTTTTTATTTTTCATTCCTAGGTTGAAAGATATTGCAGTTATAGTTGCCCATATTTGCACTTGAAAATCTTCTAAGTTAGATTTGAGGCACTTAGATTTCCTGGATCAGCCCCTAAACTTGCCAAAATTGGCATAGTGGATTTCTAGCATGTTGTTGACTTCGAGACCTTTCCAACGGTTCAAACGGTTCACGAATCGGAGTCCCGAATCAAAAGTTATGGCCCCGGGAAGTTGGCGCACTTTCTAGAAGATACAATTGCAAATGTTCTTTTGAAATTTGAGCTTCAAGTTGTAATTTTTCAGCACCAAACCGCCTAAACTCAAATTTGAATGTTGTTTTGGCTCCAAACTAAAGAGGAGCTCTATTTATGGGCGGGTTTCTAATTTTTGGGTAACTTTTTGGGGACAAGCTCGCATATTGCAAAAGGGTTTTTTGTAGCTTTCTATAACTTGCATGTGTTGTAGAACTTGGGGGTTGAGATCCTCTGCATGTAAGAAGCTCCATTTTCTGAATAATAAAATTATTCTCCTATTTTTGGGTTATTTTCTGTGTCTCGGGCTGTGCCTTCATCATAACATGCATAGCAATAACTCCTAATACATGATCCATTTTACAATTATAAGAAATTTTCTTACCATAAATTCCTAAAGGGAGAAAAAGACCATACAAATGCACGGCAACATATGAAGCCAATGGAGATGTTTAATGATACCATCTCTCATTTATTATAATTCCCCCTTTTAAATATAATCAAAGAAGGATGAAATGAAAATCCATAATGACCAACATAAATCTCCAAAATTACAAAGACAAAACCCCTCAAAAACAAATAGAAACTCCCAAATAGATGAATATTAAAAATGAATTCATCCCAAAAAGATAGAACTTCTCTAGGTGTCAGGATGTCCAAGTAATAAGTCACAATGTGAAATTTGCAAAAAATGAATAACATGTACTTGGGACTGAAGCTAAAAAAATTTCATGGACATAATAATGTATCTCCTCGATACCTTTCCAATGCCACAAAAATTTCCAAAATTGGAGATCCAAGAGAAAAAATATGAGCTTGAAGATCTAAATGGGAGATTTGACTTCAAACATAAATAAAATGCACCTACAACAAAATATAGAAAATTCGCCTACACCACTATAAAGTACTTGGAACCATCTTTCAAACAATATCTCATTTTCAAAAAATTGTAGTTACCTCTTGGATCTAGAAACCACTACCCAACTTCAAACCCACATAGATTTGGCCTCACATGTCTGATCTAAATGAAATAAAAGGAAAAAATGACTATTTTGGATTGCTTGAACTTAATGTTGCACTTTAATTTTCATCAATAGGAACCAAGATTAATCTACAATATAAAGCCACAAAGAGAAAAGCCCAAAATATGTTATTCCTTTTAAGTATTTTTTATTCTTTGGGTCATCATATGATGCAAGAGAAGAGCATACTCAAATTTCAAGATCCACCAAGATTTTTAGTCGAGCAATAGCTCCTGCAAAAAATCACTTTCAAATCTAAGAATGAGTTTCCAAATATGGGGCTCTAATACCATGTAGGAGTTGAAAATTACCTCACACACCCTAGGATCACCTAAAAACCAAAAGATAGCCTCTTTAAGATAGTGTGACAAAAAAATAGATTGTTTGATATTATAATATAGCAATTTACAAAAGCCTTGCTTAAATAGACAAGGTGAAGGATAGGACTAGACAAGATCATGAAATGTATCTTAATCCTATAATATAAGACAACTAGCTCAATAAATATTAAATGACCTAGGATACAAGAAGTAAATGACATAAGATAACATAAAATCTAATGACAACTAGGACTTCTAGAGAAATTCCTAGGACCTACTTAAACTTAACATGTGAATAGGACCTACTAGTGAAGTAGTTAGGTAAAATACCATACTCACACCAAGAATGATATATTTGCATCTTTCTTTCAAACTAAGGAGTATCCCATCAAAAATAAAATGTGTAAAATTATGAAATACCAAGTAATATGTTTAGACCTCCACAAGCAAGGAATCCTAAATCTTGTTATGTTTATGCAAATAAAGGATTTCAAGGAACTAGATATGATTATTTTGGTAAATAAAATAAGGATACTAATGTTGTGAATATTATTGTAACTTCTCCCACCATCAAAATGGATCCCCCATCCTTCTTCCAAATAATGTCTTTTTACCCTTACTTTATTGACCCCATCACCAATCCTTTAATTGACTTCATCACCCCCATCACCAACCATTTTATTGACCCCATAATTATCCTTAACCATCTACCTCCATTATCCATTACCATGGATCAATGAAATCACACACCAGTTGAAATCTTGCATAATGATAAATCTATCACCACCTTCATGGGATTACAGATCATATACCCCTCAAGGTTCATAAAATGGGATTTAAAATAGACTTGGATGCATTAAGTATCCCAAGAAACCGCTCCAAATTCCTAAATTTCCTACACCCAAATGGTCTCAATCCTAAACATTTCAAAGGAAAAAGACCCAAAAGTCTACATGGATCAAAAAGTCCCATATTCCTAAGCCCACCTTTCCAAATCTAGAAACAACAAACCCCAATAACTTCAAAGCCCAAAATCCAAATTTCATATGGGTTGCAAAATTTAGTCTTCAAAATCCAAGGTCCTCAAAGAAAAAAATCCAAGAAATTAAATCCAAAATCTAGTGGTCAAGAATCCCCAAAACCCAAAAATTGATAATTCACTTGGACCCCAAAAACTAGTATTCATAATTCAACTAATCCAATTATTCAAGGAGAGATCCAACAAGCTAGACTACAAAAATAATTTGGATCCTAAATTCTATAAATGTGGATACTCACTCAAGAATCCAAATCCCCTATCCAAGAGCATAAAATTATGAGATCTCTTAAGCAAAATAAAAAATCCAAAACCCAAAAGCCACCATCACATCCAACAAAAGAACACATCTATAAACCTAGCATGTGTGCAAACATTTTGGTCTGATTTCCCATTAGTCCCAAGACATTTACATGCTCCTTCATATTCTCATCCTTCCATCCACCTCTCTTACCTGTGAATCCATTATCCCACATATCTCCATCATTGAATCATTTTCATCAAAAAAATTGCACAAACATAAATCCTTCACCCAACCTACCTCCCACTCCATTTTCCATGGTTGCACCCCAGAGAATCCAACCTAGCAATCTTTAAAAATAATAGTGATTTTCATTAAGTGAAACACTATTAAAGTGATCCGCCTAGAGTGGCCATGCACAATGTAATATTGTCAACTTGCAGTGGAAGCAAATAGTTGTTTCACAACATCAAAAAATCCAAAAGACAAACACAAATAAAACAAAAAATTAAAATGTTAAAAATAAAAAAAGGTAAAGAGGAAAAAAAGGCAATGAAAACTATTTGTATAGATCCTTGGGCAAGTACCACGATGAAAACCTATTTTATAAGTGTCATACAGAAATTTCCCACCAATTTGTACCCTACACTCAGGGGCAAGCTTCTTACACCCACTCACCACATTCATCATTTGCAACCATTAGCCAATCATCCATATCCTACTATCATATAATCTCATACATCTCCATCCCATGGATCCATTCATACCTATTCTCATTTACACTTTTGACCTTGATAAATAAGTGGATAAGATCTTGAAACATATCTTGGAAATCCTTCAATATGTCTAAGCATAGCATCATACATGAGTGGCATACCTAGAGTAGGAGCATATCATTCCTATGCAACCTATCCCTTGGAAATTGCATCATAAATCCCCTTCCCCTTCCTAGCTCCAATCCCACCCTTATATCTACCCAATGTCTTAGCCATTCATGCTAGAATGATTTTTATCCTTAGTGATTTGAACATCGACCAATCTTAAGCCTACCACATAGTACATTTGAGCTAGACACAAAATCCACAATCCTACTTTTTAGTTCAAACCTTAAATATTGGGATCTTATCCAATCCACATGGCCAGTTGCCTCTTAATCCCATTCATGCATTCAATCCATCAAATCAAAGCTCCTATTTATTCACACACCACACAAGCAGCATCTTAGAACAATCTTTCCAAATCTAGCCATATAGTCTAGTCTATATCCTAAAAGGATCCATAACTTTCATCCTTTGCCTTGTTAAATTTCAAACCTTGTTAAAAAATAGTCATCATCATCGATATGTATCATTCCCAATCCTCGCATTATTCTAGGGATATATTTTTCCCACATCAACAACATTAGCACCATCACCAAATTAATCAATTGTTGGCTTTCAGCTTGATTAGGGGAAAAGTCTTGTTTGTCTTGTATTTTTATTTTTATGCATGCTTTATTATGTGTGTTTGTGTCTTCTTGTTTGGCTTTGCATTTATAACAAAAATTCAAAAAATTAAAACAAAGTATAAAATTCTTGGTTTATCTCCCACAAGATACATCCCTAAGGATACCATAGTTCTTTATACTATGTTGCATCTTGAGGTTATGATTTTTGGTTATTGAGTCATGTATTTGTTTATCGTTATTATTTATCATTTGTATGTGTGTATAGTTGCTTTCTTTTATCTTTTGATTTATTATTTTACTCAATCCTCTACACATATGGCTCATCATCATCATGGTGTATCGGCATCATGGTCCATTATAACATGATGTATAACATCTATGAAAAATTAAAAAAAAATCTCAAACACATTAGAATCTCTTTGTGAATTCCCAACATGTGCATGTTTCCAAATACTTTAGAAAAATATCATACTATTTTATTTTCATTTATATCATCATAAGCCATAATAAAACACCCTCACATATTTATAATCATTAAATATGTACATCATCCCCAACCAATTCCTTATTATCAATTAACACACCCATCATAATCCTTCTCTTTATCTCCATCTCATCCTTTTCATCCTCATAAATTTCTCTTTAACATTCATCTTTCAACCCACTTCATATTTTCAATCCCTTCCTCCATCACTCAAATATATATGTTTTCACCAATTCACTAATTTCAATTCCATCCATCTTGAGAGCACAACCATGTTTTTCAAACCTATCCATCCTATCAAGGGAGCATCCTACATCCAATTCAATTCATATCCATCCAATCTCAAATCTAAAACCTACCCAAGTGTTGAAGTAAACTTCGAGTTCGGCTTAACTTAATCTTCATATTTTTCTTGGGATATATCCTTCCCACATCAAAACTGTTATTAATCAATCCTCATGTTCTTGGGTGCATCATTTTCACATCAATAATATTGTTAATCAATCATAATTTAATCTTTGACACTTAGGGCATCAACTATCACCAATGTCATATGCCATGTGCCAATATCTATTTTCTTTGAAATGACATTGTTTATTGCAATTGCAACACCATTTCAAAGAGAAGAAAAATGTAGACACTAAAATCTTGCATACATTCATCTCTATACTATCACCCCCATCTGAACAACTAACAACATCCTCTCATTTAAATAATTCATTTTATCTTAATTAATTCACTTTATGAAATTCAAATTGATTAAATCATATTTATTATTTAATTAATTTAAAAAAATCATTTTCTCACAAATATTCATATACTAAAATATGTCTATTATCTATAACTAACTTAATAAAAAATATGATAATCAAATCAATTAACTTGTTGATAAAAATAGTTAACGGTTTCAAACTATCAAGTTAAATCAATTTTCAAAAGGGAAAAATTAGTGAACTTTCTCATCCATCTCATAAAAAATCTATAAATTGAGATCAAATCCATCATCTCATTATCTCGATTCCTATTTTGAGTAAATATATATTGTGAAACTAAGCATTAAAAATTCTATATGTATACACCTAAAATCGGTCAAGACAATTAATTAATTAAATATTAGATATTTAATTAATAACCCCTTTTATTTCATCTACTTATAAATAAATTCTCAATTTATTTATACAGTTCACACTTTTCTAAATTCTTCATCCTAAGCCACATTCTTCTAAATTTAATTAAATGAATAAATGTATATAGTTTATTTTTATTTAATTAAATATCTTCTCACTAAGTCTGAATAATTTCAAATTCAAATTTAGTCACATGTTTACAACACTTTTTTGGCTACATCATCAAATGTCACATGTATTTAAATATGACTAATATTTAAATGGCATTACTCTCAACCAATTCCATAACACACTTTTGACACATGGTTTTCTCACACACTTGATTCTCTCATACATTTGGCATGTTGCCTTTGGTCAAGGGAAAATCCTCCATGATTCTTCCATCTCCACCGTTCATCTCTCATGTTTGAATATTGACCGTTGGTTTCTGCCACATCACAAGATGCTTTGGAAATCCTATAAATACAACCTCTTACTACAACATTTTACATCCCATATTTGATTAAACTTATTATGCAGGAATAACATTGGAGCATTTGGAGCATTTAGATTTTAAGTTTAAAGCATTTATCATTTATCATTTGAGCATGGTAGTATCATGTTAACTTAGAATCATGTCTTAGTTCATATTTACATTGTAGTTATCATCTTAGATTTCATATAGCATCTTAATCATAACATCTAGCATCCTTTTTCATAGTATCATCTCCATTTTAGATAGTATCATCATAATGTTAGCTTCATATCATTTGTATATCAATCATGTATCATCTTAGACAACATCTCATTTCTTAAGTTGTCATCCAAACCAGTCATAGTGCACATACGAATTTGAGAGCACTCATGATTTAAAGGATCCTTGAGAATAAAGAACAATGGAACATTTTTAGATATTTGTTTTGTTGCAAGTAGATTAGTTTTATGATTCAAATATTTAATGTAATACGTCTCATTGGATTTTTTGTGATTTACTATTGATTATCTAACTCTCACAATTTCACATTTACATAAATTTTCTACCCAACAACTAAGACATTACATGCTGACTCACACTATCAAACTCATAGCTAAAATTGATCCCTTAAAGTATCTACTCAGCAAAGCTTCCTTGATAGAAAGACTAGCCAAGTGGGAAATGATATTGAGCGAGTTTGATATCCAGTATGTGGATAGAAAAGCGATCAAGGGTCAAGCCATAGCAGATCAACTAGCAGAAGCACCATTACAAGACAATCATACAATGAACATTGAGTTTCCAGATGTTGATGTCCTTACAGTGTCAACACAACAATGGATGTTGTACTTTGATGGCTCTTACACACAATATGGATCAGGCACAAGAATCTTGTTTATCACACCTCAAGGACATACCATTCAAAATTCTTACAGATTAATGTTTCCATGCACTAACAATACAGCTGAGTATGAGGCATTGATCATTGGAATGAAAGTAGCAATGGAATGGAAGATCACAGAGTTGCATGTCTATGGTGATTCCCAACTAGTCATTAACGAGGTGAATGATGATTACCAAATAAAGGATGATAAAATGATTCCATATAAAAGAATGGTTGGCGACTTCAAAAGGTACTTTATGGAGATTAAATATGAGCAGATTGCTAGAGGTGACAACAAAGTTGTTGATGCTATGGAACCATTGCTTCTCTCTTGCAAATACCTGAAAAATGAGCCTATTATGAGTTCATGGTGGAACAATTGTTTAATCATGCCTACAACAATCTTGAATCCCAAGTCATCTACCATCTAGCTGAGGCCAATGCTTCCATCTACGGGAAAATTTATACTTATCTAAAAGACAATACCCTCCCACCCGATTTATCCCGAAACAAAAAATGAATTTTTATCTAACAAGAAGCTCGACATACCCTGATAGCCGATGTGCTTTACCAACAAGGTTTTGATGGTACTCTCCTTTAGTGTCTTGAACGTAACAAAGTTGAAACCGCTTTATGCAAAGTTCATGAGGGTATTTGTGGCACACATTCAAGTGGCCTAACTTTAGCTAAGAAACTCCTACGTTTGTGGTATTATTGGCCAAATATGGAGGAGTCATTTCAATATGTCAAAAAGTGTCCAAAATGTCAAATTCATGGAAATCTTATACACGCACCAGCACAAGAGTTGCAACCCTTCGCATCCACATGGCCTTTTTTGTCAATGGGAGCTAGACCTTGTAGGAAAAATTCATCCATCTTCATCAAACGAACACAATTTTATCATCACATCCATAGAGTACTTTACGAAGTGGATTGAAGTTGTTTGCCTAACCACCATCATAGGAAAACAAATTTCATCATTCATCCTGAATTACATCGTCTGTTAGTTTGGAATTCCTCAATCAATTATCACAGATAACAAAGAACCTTTCAAGAATTAGGATGTCCAAGAACTATGTGAGAGGTTTCATATCCAACATCAGTTTTCTACACCATACTATCCTCAAGGAAATGGCCAAGCAGAGGCCTCAAACAAAACTATCCTAAAAATCTTGAAGAAAACTGTCAACAAGGCTAGACGTGATTGGCACATTCAACTGAACCCTGCTTTGTGGGCTTACAGAACTAATATCTGCACCTCGACAGGAGCCACACCTTATGCTCTAGTCTATGGATTAGAGGCCATTCTACCTATTGAGGTTGAGCTACCATCACTCTATGTGTTACTAAAGGGGGTCATTTCAGATGAAGACTATTGGGTCTTGAGGCTACAAGAGTTAGAACTGTTGGATGAACGTAATCAGCATGTTGTGGATCACTTGAAAGCATATCAGCAAAGGATATCCAAAAGTTACAATCATAGAGTAAAGCCTAGAAAATTTCAGGTAGGTGACTTAGTCTTGAAAGAAAATCCCCGTAATCAACAGGATCGAGAAAAGAAGGGGAAATTTGAACCAAACTGGCTAGGTTCCTTTGTTGTTGTATCAGTCTTCGGATTGGGAGCATATTAGTTGTCCACACTAGAAGGGGACTTGTTTGGTGAACCCCTCAACAACTTGCATCTCAAGAAATTCTACACCTGAATCATCTAGTGCATCGGAAAAAGTCCTAAAAAAAATACAAAAACATTAGAAAATGTCCTGAAAAAATGGTTACCTTGATGAAAACCTAGCAAACAAGCATCTTGGTAACAACAAAAAAAATAAAAAATAAAAGAGAAAAATACAAAAAAAGTGAAAAAAATAAAAAAAAGATCATAAAATCTAAAAAAGTGCACTAAAAAAAAGTAGTGAAAACCTGGAAACAAGTGCTCTTTGTGATAGGTTAGCTTTTCCATCTATTTGAGCATGTTGACCATTCGCTTTTGCCATCATTCTATCTATCATCGGAAAGCTCTATGTACATATCCTAGTACCGCGGTCGTGTCTCACCCTAGACTAAGGGAAAAATCCTGAACTCACTTGGGGCAATAAACTTTGAGCTTAAACCAATAGACAATTAGTAGTAGGAAAACACAACAAACATAATGATCATGGTGCAATCCAACATTGAACATCAATCACCATCAATAACACATCAACCATCCAAATCAAATAGCCAAATCAATCAAATCAAATCAAACTTTAAATGGATGATGTTCCTTCTAAATCATGGCTTTAACACTTTGGCATGTCTATTCAACTGTTGTACTTTGATTTTTGTTGTCATATCTCTAGAGCAACTCAATGATGTATTTAACTAGAGTAGCCAAGAAGGAGTATGATTTTTCTTTGTCTGTTGTATGTGAGTTAATCACTACTACTATGCAAGTTGTCACGAGATGTGAGCTACAAAGTATCATTGATGACATTCAAAATTTGTATAGGAAAAGGATTGACTCTTGTCTGTTTACGCAAGGAATACTCAGGTCATCTCGGTTCAATTATACTTAGATGCTTGTGTTAACTTGCAATATCAAAAATCATGGAATTAGTACTCAGGTCATCATGGTTTAAATATACCATTGATGCTTGTACTCACTTTTAACATTTTAAAATATCAATAATGATAAAAAGCATGACAAATTGACTATTACGATGACAACTTGTGCATATTAGATCTGCATGGTTAAGTTAGATTGCATTAATGTTAGTTTGCATTTGTAGATATGGTATTTCCAAGGCTGAAACAAATTTCACAAGAATGTTATCTCTACCATTAATGGATTGCTCATACATTTGGCATTAACCAAAAACATATTAGTTGCATCATCATTTGCATACATTAGAAAACACATTAGTTGCATCACCATTTGCATACATTAGAAATCACATCAGTTGCATCATCATTCGCATTCATCCATCCATGCATCACATCATCACATCCACATTAGAAAACACAAAAAGAAGTGCATTTCATCTCACTTGCATAATCAAAATCATTTCATCTATTATTAATGGATTAAGAAATTGGTCCATTAAGATGATTGAAAGACATGTCCAGCAGAGTAAGATTTCCAAGAAGAAAAGCATCTCTATTTTAATAGGGGCATAATTGAACTTGATGCATCACTTAAATCACTTACTCCAATAAAATGGATCTTGGATTCACTTAAGAAGATTGAAAGACATATCCAACAGAGTAAGATTTCTAAGAAGAAAAAGTTGTTGAAAACATGACTAGATAGGAAAGACATAATGTCATTGTTATGAACATCTAAAACCAATAGTGAAGATGAATTTTTTATTACTCAAATCCAAGACTGAAAAAGTACTAGCTAGATTAGCATAATCATCACATGAACATACATGAGCATCACACATCCTTTGCATAATCAAAATCCATCTCACATAGCATAAAACATTATCCATAACTCACATAGAATCATCAATCATGCATTATCATATAATCATTGCATAATCATCATAATCATCATCATCATCATATAAACATCATAAACACATAGAAATATGCACCATAATGTGATCATTTCATCCATTCTTTGCATCATCTATTTGCATTAGAAAAGTACAAAAAAACATAAAATCCATCACATGGGCATCATTCATAAAGCATCATAGAATCGCAATCATCATGATCATCATCATATAGAACATCACATATCATACATAATAGAAATTAAATGCATCCATCATAATCATCATGATCATGATCATATAAACATCATAGGCACATAGATCAAATCATCATTGTTGCATGTCATATAACCTCAAAATCATAATGTCAAGTGCACAAGGATATCCAAAGATATAGAGAGATACATCAATATCAAAAATTGCAGTGAATCATCAATGTCACAAAGTATATCAGTGTATACATGTCCAAAAAAATATCAGAGAATCATAATCGTAGCTATGTCGTGCTCCCCTAGATGGTGCCAACATTAATGGACTAGTGCCTCCCCCACCAGATGGACCTGCACCAGGATCTCTCTGATCTCCTGAAAGTGGTTGTGTAACACCTCTGCTAATGGTCTAAGACTGGGACCTACCTGACTGGGACTGCGCATAACTCTCCCGCCACTTTGGAGGAACTACATCATGATATCTCACTCTATAAAATTTTTCCTCTTGTGCGGTACGTCATATCTCTCTGAAGTGTTGTGTTGAACCTGTGGCCTTTCTGGCTCTCTGTAGTCTCTCATAAATACCCTCTACCTGACCCACATGTTGTCTTAGGTTGTCCCTCTCCATAGTAAGTGTGGCAACCTATGCTTGCATCTAACCCTTTGCCTGAACCTAGGCCTAGACCTCTATAAGTTGGGCCTATACCTATTGTATCTATTGTCTTGCAGCATCCCTCTTGGTTGTCAGTCCAATAATCTATCCCTGAGCCTAGGCTAGCAAAGCCTATACCTGCTTAAGCTAACCCTACAATGTCTGTACTTGCACCTGTAAAGAAACTATCTATGTCTGTTGTTGTTGCAAGGGCAATCTAATCTCCACATGCTACTAGGATGCCGCAACCAATGATCACCTCTTGTGAGGCACTATGAACTCTCCAACATCAGGAATTGGGCCTCTTCCACCCTCATCTCCTCCACCTACATCACCATCACCTCCATCATCATCTCCACCTCCTCCATCTCCATCTCCATCCCCGTCATCACTGCTCTCCTCCTCCTCCTCATCTCCTCCCTCTCACCTTCGCTTGTGCCCATGACCTACTGCCCCCTCCTCCTCCTCTAACAATGGTACTGGTTCATTTGGGATGGTAATACGTGGGAATGGATGTAGGAACATGTCTTGAGTATTGTGGTGCATACTTTTGAAATCTGCAATACTAAACTTCATACAAGGTTAGAAGCTCACAAATTCCTCAAGAATGACCCTATGAAATACCTTGCAAATACTTGAAAATGCAATAAAAGATAATGTAAAACTAAAAGCATTATGAAAGTAACCACAAGTTACCTATTCCATAGTGGATTGGTGTCACATGTGCTAGTGACCCTTTCCCAATCCTTGGTCAAAGCTCAAGATGATGTAAATGCAATGGAGATGATGGGCAAGATGAGTTCTCAAATTAAGAGAGTAACCTTGCATAAAAGTTGTGGATCCATGAATGAGAATGAAGGCCTTCTTTTATAGATTTTCTTGATGAGAGATTGGCCAAGATGGTGAATGTGGGACTAAAGATCCTCCAATGAGAAGAGGCCACTTGTCAAGTGGTGATAGGCCAATGGTTGTGCAAGATTTGGGAAAAGTGCCCATGAGAGGGAGAATTTGAATTCAAATTTTGCAATAATTTTTGAGAGGGGACAAGAAAAACAACAATAAATGCTATGTTGGAGGGACAAATCAACTTGTCATGTTGAGGGAAAATGGGTTTTAATAAATCAATAAAATTGATTTATTTGTGCAAGTGGAGATATCTAGAGAATGCAAGTGGGTGAGATTAGTATTTAATCAGGGTTAGATTAAATAAATGATGATTATGTTAGTTTAATGATGATTAGGTGAGTTTGAATTTTAGGACTTTGATATTTGATTTATTTAAATCAGAAAATGATGGAATATGATTTAGGATTTGATTTAAATGGATGTTTGATTTATTAAAAGGCTGATGATAATGTTTGCTTGATTTTAAATAGATGACCTTAGGAGATGGAGATTAATGAAATTACCTACTAAATGAATGAAGGTGAACCTGATCAATCGATGAATGAACCTAATGCGAAATCTAGTTTAGTTAATGCAGAATGTTAATTTTGCATGTCTACATTTTTCCCCTCTTTGAAGCAATGTACTTGTTGTGTTGGTTCAAAGAATAACTTGCCGCAATCAAAATCAAAAAAATTCTTATTTTAAAGATGCCCCAGCACAAAGAAGTACACTGGTACATTGCCCCCTCGAGAGATCGAGCAAAAAGATTCGATTTGAGGGTCGATCTCACGATAAAGAGGTTCAAAATGGATGGTTATGGATGATGATGCAAATGAGATGATTTTAAGATGCTTAGAATAACAAATCTATATTATCCTAAACAACTTAAATGATGATATGATATGAGATGGATGAGATTGATGATGTGATATGTTGTAATTATGCAATGGATGATTTATGAGATGCTTAGACTAACAAATCTATATTATGAAGATGATGCAAATGCAATGCATGTGAAATGATCGATGTTTCCTATTATGTATGATATGAATGATATGTGGTATGCTGACGATTTTCTGGATGTAGGATGGATACATGATGGATGCAGGATGGATGGATGCATGATGGATGCATGATGGATGTATTGGCGATGTTATGTTAGCGCAGAAATGAGATGATGACAAGAGGATCCAACAAGTCCATGATTGGTCGAGACTTTATTAGAGATGATGATGATAAATGATGATGATTTTCTTATCAAGGATTGGGATTTTCAAAGGGTCCTTCTAGCGCAAAATGTGGTGCATACTTTTGAAATCTGCAAAACTAAACTTTATACAAGGTTAGTAACTCACAAATTCCTCAAGAATGAACCTATGAAATACCTTGCAAATACTTCAAAATGCAACAAAAGATAATGTAAAACTAAAAGCATTATGAAAGCAACCACAAGTTACCTATTCCATAGTGGATTGGTGTCACATGTGCTAGTGACCCTTTCCCAATCCTTGATCAAAGCTCAAGATGATGTAAATGCAATGGAGATGATGGGCAAGATGAGTTCTCAAATTAAGAGAGTAACCTTGCATAAAAGTTGTGGATCCATGAATGAGAATGAAGGCCTTCTTTTATAGATTTTCTTGATGAGAGATTGGCCAAGATGGTGAATGTGGGACTAAAGATCCTCCAATGAGAAGAGGCCACTTGTCAAGTGGTGATAGGCCAATGGTTGTGCAAGATTTTGGAAGAGTGCCCATGAGAGGGAAAATTTGAATTCAAATTTTGCAATAAATTTTGAGAGGAGGACAAGAAAAATAGCAATAAATGCTATGTTGGAGGGACAAATCAACTTGTCATGTTGAGGGAAAATGAGGGTTTTTAATAAATCAATAAAATTGATTTATTTTTGCAAGTGGAGATATCTAGAGAATGCAAGTGGGTGAGATTAGTATTTAATCAGGGTTAGATTAAATAAATGATGATTATGTTAGTTTAATGATGATTAGGTGAGTTTGAATTTTAGGACTTTGATATTTGATTTATTTAAATTAGAAAATGATGGAATATGATTTAGGATTTGATTTAAATGGATGTTTGATTTATTAAAAGGCTGATGATAATGTTTGCTTGATTTTAAATAGATGACCTTAGGAGATGGAGATTAATGAAATTACCTGCTAAATGAATGAAGGTGAACCTGATCAATCGATGAATGAACCTAATGTGAAATCTAGTTTAGTTAATGCAGAATGTTAATTTTGCATGTCTACAAGTATACTCCTCTGATATCAAAGCCTCGATGATCTCTGGATGGACATCCCAAATGATGACCTGCAAACCCAGGAATGTCGCAACTACTGCATCATATGATAAAATAGGTCCCCACTCTGTCGCATCCACTCATTGTCGTGCATAATGGGCAGCTCCCTAGGGAATCCCCTGCACTCTACCATATTACCTCAGTACCCTCAACAACAAGAATCTTTCAATGATAAATTAGGTACATGGATTGACACAAAAATAACATCTCAGTGTCGTCCTCCAGCCATTGCTCACAATCAAGATACGACTGCTATTTCACCAACTCTAGGTCATCAAGAATCCTCCTCCAATACTCTAGTTTACCCAGCCTAGGTTAAGCAACTGGACCTGCATAAACATGTACATATGGTCTCATCACTAGTCATTGTTTGTCTCCCACTGGACGAGTGACCGCTATATGCTCCTAGGCCCAGACCTGGTGTAAATCATGGTATAGATGAGCGAGCATGCATCATCCCCGAGCATATTGGGTACCTTGAGTGATCATCCTCTCAAGAATCCTACCCCATCCAACTAAAAGTCCCTTTGACCTGTGATCAGGGTAAAGGAAACCTCCAATAAATCTAGCAAGTACAAATGGCAATGTGGCATAAGTGTCAACCATCTCTCTCCACAGAATCTCGTAGCTGCATATCCGGTCATCCTGGAATACTCTCCTTAGTGCATCGGCCCACTCTGCTCTTGAGCATCATATAAGACTAGCTCCCCAACAACAGGAATTTGCAAAATCTTATGTACGTCCTTTGGCATCAATGTGATCTCGCTAGTGGGAAAATGAAAGGTGTTATGCTCGCTATTCCACCTCTCTGCTAAAGTTGTCAACAAGCCCCTGTTGATCCTAATTTTGGGTATAGCAATCAGAGAGGACAATATTCATCGTGCGATAACAGCTACCCTAAGCTGTGTCAAGTGTGGAATCAACTCCCATGTCCTGGGGAAACACTCTTGAATCTGTAAACTTGTCAAAGGCTCCTATTATCACAAAATCGCAAATTAGCCAATAAATCAATTGACATCAATCAACCTATCAATCAATCAAAACCAATCAACCTATCAATCTAATCAACTCTAGTGAGACTTTGATCAAATCTCGTGAGCATCAATCTATCATTCAACCTTGCCTATCATGAGGTTTATCAATCAATCTATCATTTGACCTCGCCTATCATGAGGTTTATCAATCAATTCAATCTCGCCTGACATGAGGGCAATCAATCAATCAACCTATCATTGATCCTCGCCTATCATGAAGTCAATTATCATCATCCTATCATTGAATCTCACCTATCATGAGATCAATGGACATATAATCTATCAACATCATCAATCATCATCAAATCAAAGGCTAATACAATCAAACATCATCAACATCAAGGAGTCTAATAAAAAAAAATCATCAGTCTGGTTTAAATTTCACTAATGCGCTAGAACAATGCTTCAATGTGTTGAAAGACTCTATGTGCCAGAAAAATTCATCAATGCACTAAAACAGGGTTCCAATGCACTAAATTATCCAATGTGCCATTACATTTGATCTATGCACTAAACCCCTATATTAATGCGTCAAATCATCCTATGTGCTACATCATCTCATCGATGTGCTAAATCAATTCACCAAAGCACTAAATGCACCTATGTGCCACATCATTCACTCGAGGCACTATTTCAGGCAATCTATGCACTACTTGAACCTATGCACTAATCTATTTACCCTATGGTGCTAGACTACTAGATGCACCAGAACATTCCACCAATGGGCTACATCGACGATTGAATGTGCTAGAAAAATTAAAAGCCTAATTCAAATGAGAAAAAGGAGGGGAAAAATGAATGACACAAATTATGAGGCAATTTTTCGGGGCACATACTGGAGGCTTGTACGTTGCTGGGCGGTTGTGTCATCGTACGCGCTCGAATTGATGTGTGTGGTAAGGGATCACCATTTCGCCAAATTTGCACAAATTACTCAATCACTCTCAATGTTTTCAAAATGAAAATGATCAAATGAACTTCTAATCACTCTTTTTAACCTTTCATTAAGTGGGATTTTTATGGGGTAAATTTATTTTATTTTTCAAAGGGGCTTTAATTCATCAAATCATCACTTGGTGACTTAACCATCATTTTTCGGGAGATAAATCATTTTTGGATCATAAAATTTTGAAATCATCATCAACTCATCGAAAAATCATCAACATTTTCAAAAATTCCTAAAAATCCAAAAATTCACCGATTTATCTCCCAAGGGGCCATATATCCATCATCACCTAAAAATCAGTGTTTGGGGAATCGAAAAAAAAAATTATCAATATCAATAGCAAATTATTTTTTGAAGCAATATGTAAACACATTACTTCAAAGAGAGGCAAAATGTATACACCTAAAATCGGTCAAGACAATTAATTAATTAAATACTAGTTATTTAATTAATAACCCCTTTTATTTCATCTACTTATAAATAAATTCCCAATTTATTTATATAGTTCACACTTTTCTAAATTCTTCATCCTAAACCACATTCTTCTAAATTTAATTAAATGAACAAATGTCTAGAGTTTTTTTTTATTTAATAATTTCAAATTCAAATTTAGTCACATGTCTACAACACTTTTTGGCCACATCATCAAATGTCACATGTATTTAAATATGACTAATATTTAAATGGCATTATTCTCAACCAATTCCATAACACACTTTTGACACATGGCTTTCTCACACACTTGATTCCCTCATACATTTGGCATGTTGCCTTTGGTCAAAGGAACATCCTCTATGATTTTTCCATCTCCACCGTTCATCTCTCATGTTTGACTCTTGATCGTTGATTGTTGCCACATCACAAGATGCTTTGGAAATCCTATAAATACAACCTCTTGCTACAACATTTTACATCCATAATTGAGTAAACTTATTATGCAGGAATAGCATTGGAGCATTTGGAGCATTTAGAGTTTAAGTTTAGAGCATTTAACATTTATCATTTGAGCTCATGGTAATATCATGTTAACTTAGAATCATGTCTTAGTTCATATTTACATTGTACTTATCATCTTAGATTTCATATAGCATCTCCATCATAGCATCTAGCATCATTTTTCATAATATCATCTCCATTTTAGATAGTAGCATCATAATGTTAGCTTCATATCATTTGTATATCAATCATGTATCATCTTAGACAGCATCTCATTTCTTAAGTTGTCATCCAAACCGGTCATAGTGCACTTACAAATCTGAGAGCACTCATGATCTAAAGGATCCTTGAGAATAGAGAACAATGGAACGTTTTTAAAAATTTGTTTTATTGCAAGTAGATTAGTTTTATGATTCAAATCTTTAATGTAATACGTCTCATTGATGTTTGTGTGCTTTACTATTGATTTGCTAACTCTCACAATTTCACACTTACACTATCATTTATAGAGCACATCCATTTGGCAAGAGGTATTGCATTATGTTTTTAACTTCATTTTGTTTTTTGCAATTCCTCTTTTTTCTCTATTGGAGGTGAGTATGTGAATTAAATTTAGAATTACATTTCATTTATTAAAATCTTTATTTTGCACATCAATTGTCATGCTTACAACATAAAATCAAAATTAAGAATATAAAACACATCAACATCAATTCAACCAAATAATGTTAAAAGACGCTTATAATACCACACAAATTATGATTAAATTATTCATAACATCACCTATCAAAAAATATAATAAAATTATTTGATTTATAAAATGAATAACAATAATACAATTTAATTAATAATACATTTATTTAATTATTTTTATTATTTATATCAAACCCATGTTTAATTCAAGTCTAGTCTAAAAAAAGCTCCAACACTAAATAAAAACCTAAAATATCAAATTACCCATAGTCAAAAAGTATCAGTGCAATAATGGATTCTTCATTCTTTATCCATTGTTAATCTCTAATTTAGAAAAGCTCCAACACTAAATAAAAACCTAAAATATCAAGTTACCCATAGTCAAAATGTATCAGTGCAATAATGGATTCTTCATTCTTTATCCATTGTTAACCTCTAATTTAGAAGTCGAGAGCTCTTTCCATTCAGTGAGCATGGGCCACTTAACTTACAAAATGGCAAATTGCCACTCTTCAAAGGAAAAGAGATGCTTTTAACTAATGAAAATCAGTTCTATATTTCTTGTGTGTTGAGGAAGGGAATATGTTGACTGCATGTATTTCTCTATTGAAAGTTGCTTCCACCAATCCCAATCATGCACACATGAACTCCAAACCAGTTTGCTTTTTGGTAATAGTTTACTACACAACTTTAATGTTGCCACCATAGCTAGGACAACACCATGAAAACGAGGACACAATTAAAGCCAAATTTTAATACCTAGGAGAGAGTAAAACACTTTTAGCATCATGGGGGACAAGAAATAGGAATATGTTATTCTAGTGCTTTACCAAAAGTAAAGCTTGTTGGAAAATGGTACAACAAAGGCATTGTCTAGTGCAAGCATAAGTGTCACTTGTAATGTGTAAAACATGAGCTAATGTTGAAGTATAAGAGGCTTTTAATATAGCAAAATAAATTTGAAATTACAAGAAAGGAAGTTAAATTTTCAAGTTTTTTTGGTTTTATATTAATTTATAGAATTATTTATTTATTTAATATGAGAGTATGAGTTTTAAGTTAAAATGTTTTTAGAAAAAATCAAGGGTTAAGGGTATTGATTTCGTTAAAATTGTTTAGGGTATGATTCTAGCTTCATCTCTTATGATATTGGGGTCTTGCACTCATTCAAATTTGATTTTTGATGAACTAATTCAAAACCATTCTACTTTATTAAAAGATCAAAAGTTCATTTGATCTTAAAAAAAATCTATAAAAACAATTAGAACAAATAGATATTGATATATTGATTATTATATAGATGAATTATGACATTATGAATATAGAAACCATAAATCAATCTACCAAAATCACTTTTAAAAAAAAACCAATTCAATAATACTTTCAAATATGTAAACCTTACCCTAAATCTTTTAGTAAGAAATGGAATCATTGTAAACCCTAACACTTGATTTGATTAAATTATGGGTATATGTTTTACTTATATTAAGACGCCTTAGATTCTCTATTAACATGAATTTGTAATGATAAAACACGTGGTGAATTACATTTGGAAAACCTTTCTTTTCAACTGAGAAGCTGAAGTACACAAGCTATCAAAATAATGGTGGTGGTGTTTGTAAAAGTATGCTTAGTTTATGCTAGTTTTTCACACGCTAAGTATGTTCTTTAAATGTCAATAAATTATTTGTTCATAAGACTAAGGAATGATCATGCAAAAATTGTTATTTTACATTTTATAAGAGTATTTTTTACATTTTCACTTGTTATGATTGATAAACAAGTGCTTGCGTTTATTATTTTTAGTATTTGTGTTCATGCACGTGTTATTTGTATTATATATTATTATTTTAATAATGTTAGGAAATGTAATTATAATGGTAATAATGTGAGTTTATGTATTCAAACTTTTCTTTATGATTATTTACTAGTCATATTCATGATTCATAATTAAATATTATAATATTAATATATAATTATATTTTTGTTATATTATTTTAAAATTTATTAAAATAGAATAAATGTAAAATATATAATTTAAATATAATATTCAAATTTAAAATGGATGTTTTCAATTATAATTTTTTTAGTAAAAAGGAAGGAGAAGGTGAAGATCTACATAATGGGGATCAATATTTAGCAATTGTATTAGAGATGGGTCTTCTATTGTATGAGCTTCAAGTGCTTATGGTCTTAATTATCCCTAGCAAACAAGGTCAGTAAGAGGTATTAAGGATGCCTCCATGATTATTTTGTCTAAAGAATTGATTTCTCCTAGAATTATATGGAATTTGGTGGTAGTGGAGAAGTCTAATAAAGTGGGAAAGGAAGTGTCAAAGATAATGACTACCCAAATGCAATGAATGAACATTATATTGTGCACAAGTGAATATGATACTCTTTCTGTAAAGAAGTGTTGTATGAGGAGGAAAAAAATTATCAAAGAGGTTTAATATGTAGATTTAATGCTTATAACCTAGACTAGTTAATCTCCATGCATGAATTACAAAAAACTAGTCTACATAAATTAAAGGAATAGTAGAGATATGTCCAAGCACTCAAGGTTTCTTTTTGTTGCTATGTCAAATGATAGAATTTAGATCTTATATCTTAGAGAGTGGACCTTGAATTTGGGAAAATAGTGTTTTTTTTATAGTCTAGTTTCCAAACTTTCAATTTGATGACGAAGTCATTTTTGGTTATGCACGTTTGAATTAGGCTCTCATATCTTCCACTTCAATTTAAGAGGATGCTTGTTTTTAGGGCATTGATAATATGTTAGGGAGGTTTTTGTTTATAGATCCAAAAACAAATGGTTTGATTCGCTTAATGTTAATGAGAAATTAGGTAGAGTTAGGTATCTCAAAAGGTTTACCTGATGAGATATCACTTAAGGCAAAAGGTATAATTTTTGGAAGCAAGTTATAGATTATTAAATATTTCAATCTCTTGTCATAGGTGCTTGCAAGTAGGGCACATAGTGATTGAGTGTAATATTGAGAAACCTAAATCCTTGAAGCAATCTACATGGTGGCAAGGGTCTTACTTCTCCGATTTATCAATCAAACAAGGTGGACTAGAATCTTCATAGGACTTGGTCTCAAATGATACACATGTCAATGAGAAGCAAGTAACTTTTGATGTAGCACCCTCCATTTTGGCTCTTTGATCGTGATGTTGTTTCTGTTTTGTTGGCGTTTCTTTGTTCTACTATTACTTTGACTATGGTACTTGGTTACTATTTGATTGCAAACTGTTAAGGGATGTGAATGCTATATTTTGATGTGAGGGTATTTTACTTTGATGTTATCATTATGGTATGCTTTGAGTTAGCCTAGTAGATATTTGAATTCAATGATGCTTTATGTTGTTGATTATAATATTGGATGTTAGATTCATCAGCTAGTAATTTTGTATTGGTGAAGGGGATGATTGTACTCCCACTCCCTATGAAATACTCTACCATTCTGGAGATTTCTTCTAATAAAGGTGTTTTATAATGATATATATATATATGCATGTTTGATATACTCTTTGTTCGCAGGTTGACAAGTACAGGACATCGACTCCACGTAATTTTATAAGTTTGAGTGTGTCCATTGGCCAACGGTATTCGATTGGGAGATAGTAGCTAGGTTTTTCATGCCAAGTCATCACCCTAGTCATAGTGTGTCGTCAGGTTTTAGCCGGGTTAAGTTGCTTCTTTGTTGTTTATCTCTCCTTGATTTATTTAATTTCAAGTTGAAAAAAATAAATAAATGGCTTTTTTTATTTAGATTGTTTATTAAATAAATCTAGTTGTAGTGTTAGAAATGTTACTTAATTTATTAATTAATTTAATTTAACTAATAAAATAATCTAATCTTGGATTAGATTTATTTTATGGATTATTTAAATTAATTGTGTGGAATTAAATCAAGTTATTCATTTTGGAAATTATAAGAGTTAAATTCCTTTTGAATTGAAAATTTTAAAAAAGTGTTAAAGTTGTTTTGAAAAGAAAATTTTAAAAGTTAAATGCTTTTTGGAAATGAAAATGTGTAAAAGCATTTAAATTCATTTGAATAGAAATTTTTGAGAAATTTAAAAATAAAATAAAGAAATAAAGTAATGTTGAAAGAAATTTGTTTTTTGTTTTAAAATTTTCAAAACAGGAAAATATCTTCAAAATAGATAGGGGAGCAATAACTATGGTGGATGGGATATTTTAGGGTATATTGACCAAATTTGGGGAAAAAATAGAAGGGGTTTTTTATTCTTGAAAATTTGGCTGAGAGGAAGAAAGAAAGGATTTTTTCTTATTGTGGATGCACTTGGGATTGGAGTGAAGATTTGAAAAGGTTTTTGAAAGAATTGGAATTGCAACTCAACACCAGATTCTCCTTCAAGCTTCAAATAGGTTTTTCTTATTTCTTTTATTGTTTTGAAAATCTGTTTTTAGTTTTGAAAACTTGTTGCAATCATTCTTGAAAACCCAATTGAAATCTTGAAGAAATTTAGATTTTTTGTAGAAAAACAAAACTTGCAACAAAAATCTTCAATTTTAACAATAGAAAAATGGAAAGAATCAAATGAAATTTGAAGATATCTATTTGAGAGTTGAAATGTTTCATATCAAATTGAAATTGAAACCAGGAAATTGTGTTTGAAAAATTAGTTTTATTGTAAATTTTATGTAGAAAAGTTGCACAATTTGATTGTAAAACAATGGAAATATATATGTGTGTGTGTGTGTGCTATTTATATTTATATATATATATATATGAATTTTCTTTCTAGAGAAATTTTCTTTTCTTTGTTTTTTTAAAAAAAAATTACATAGAAAATTTTGTGCAGGGGAGGTTTGTTTTAATTTTTATTAAAAATAAAATTTAAATAAAAATATGTTTTTATTGGGTATGTAGGGGTGGGCGCAGCCCTAGCTGCCACAGCCCACGCCCAGTGGAGGGCGCTGTTGTGGCAGCGCTTCCCCCACAGTCTGTGGGGGGGAACGCTGCCACAAGCAGCGCAGCCTCCACAAGGGAAGCTAGGCGCAGCCTGTGGCTGCGTCCTCCTCCCTTATGGGGGCCATGGGCCAACACAAAAAAAAGGAATTCATTTTTTAAAAAAATTTATATTATATATATAATATAATATATATAGTATATATAATAATTATATAATATATATATATATATATATTATGTGTATATATATTATAATATTATTTAAATAAATTTTTTTATTATTATTTATATATATAATATGCATATTATATATATAATATATATATTATGTATTTTTAAATAATAATTATATATTTAAATATATATATATATTGGTATATACATTGAGTATATATTTTCATATGTATATTTAATATATATTTATATTTAAATATAAATTATTTTAAGATAATTATTGTTATTTTAATAGAAGCAAAAAAGTTGATTTTATAATCAAATGATTTTATTTAAAATTTGATTTTGAATAGTATGTATGATTGAGAAACATGGAATTAAATTATTTTTTTAAATTTCTCAACGTTGCAAATTTAATTTTAATTACTTTTGAGTATTTGCAAATAATGTTATTATTTTAATTGTTATATGCAATATGTTATCACGTTGCTTGGATTTAGGAAATCCTAAAGTAGGTTATTGAATTATTGGTTGTCCTTTCGTCATGATCTCTCTCTCTCTTTCTTGATGTTGGGAAATGGAGTTATTTGTTATGTAAGCCTTCTAGATTGGGTTTTCTTTTAATTTCATGGGTTGTCGTAAAATGTTAGTCAACCTTGGTATAGTCATGGGTAGTGCGTATAGATGTATCCTGTTGTTTTAGCCGATTTTCACAAACGGGGATGGTTTGTGCCTCCTTTGGATTAGGAGTGGATTATGTGATTTGTGCCTCCTTTGGAAGGAATGGATTATGACTTTTGTTGCCTCCAGTGTTTGGAGTGAGTTTTCATTATGTGTTCCTCTTAGAGTTGGAGTTATTGTTTATCTTGTTTGTATGCCCTTTAGCACCCTTGGTGATTGGTTTTGTGTTGGTTTGTTGTCAAGTAGAAGAGTGGCTTCTGTTAGGCACCATAGCCCAAAGAGGTAAATTGGGTAACCTTCGGAGGTGGTTTAATCAAGTGATAACTAAAACAATATAATTAGAAGTTTGGGTAGTATTTCACACTAATCAAGATAATTTAGCCTCACTCATAGACACAAGTGCTAGTATAGGCTTGGGATGAGTGGGAAGCCCTAGAATGGCAAGGTCATCTATCTTGTCTTTACGAGAGGTATTTGATTCCGCATGAGTGAGTATGGGGGTCGGGATTTGGTTGAGGCCACCAAGACAACCCATAATGGGGGCCAGAGCCTATGAAGATTCCCAAAGGATATCCCATGTCAAGTTGTGTGATTACTCTTTCTACGACAATAGTTGGTATTAGGTTTTATGTGTATGGTCTTCTTATCATACTCGATCTGTTTTATTTTTGGAAGCAATGTGACTAATGTTAGCGATGTTAGAGTTGTACTTGTGTTAATTCTTATGGTTGTATGGTTCATGTGATTGGTTGTGTCAGTGTGAGTTAGCATGTGTCTAGAGGTTGATGGTCTTGTATAGGATTCCTTGTTACTATCTCCTTGCATGGGGGGCGAGCCTTCGGGTATCACATGGTTGGGTGGAACGTGCACCTTATTCTGTTGGGTCGTTTTCTTGTTCGTGTAGATGAAATTTCTAGTTGGAGAACTCGTGGGATCCAGATTCATTTCATGCTTTATTTATTTCAATTGTTATTGTAATTTATTACCCCTCATTTGTTATTGAGGTGGAACTGTGTAATATGTAATCATGCTTATTGGATTTACCTTATTTGGGGAATGAGAATTGTAATCGTATTGTAAATTATCGTTAATTGCAAACATGTGGTATCTCTTATGCTTTGATGTAATTTTATCATGTATGAAATGTATGTGTATTTAATTTATTAAGTAATTAAATGTTATGGTTTCAATTCATGTTTCTTGTTTGGGTTTTAAGTAAACTCAGTCTCATAACCTTAGGGGTTGTTGGCAATGGGTAGTGAACTTGCATGTTAATTGTACTTAAACAAAAAAAAAATAGTTCATTTGAGTAGTTAATTGCAACTTCCCCTAGGGTTGCGTGGTGGGGCGTTACACTTGATATACATGGGATGATGAAGAAAATGGTTACAGTTCTTTCTCTATTGCCACCAAAATACTCAAAAATTATTCATTCTCCAAATACCCAAGTAGAAAAGACAAGAACTAGTTAATTTAGTAAGTTTGTTGGGTTCCCATGAGGAACCAAAGTCAAAAAGGGAATTACAACCATTATTGTGCCCTATGAAGTTGAAGTTGACCTCAAGTAGGTTTTCAAAGACTAGTTGGTCTTCTAAACTATCAAATGAAAAAGAATAGGGTGTAAGCACAAATCTTGTTGTTAGAAGAGTGGGGTGTAAGCACAATTTTTTTTGTTAGCAACAATCAATCAACCTTTATATATATTGCTCTCTTCTTCAAAATATGAAGAGACTAAGCAAAAGCTAACAATAGAAATTTGGTTAGTAATAAAAAGCCTTCTAATTATATGATGCAAAAAAAATTATAGTAAAAAAGGCAATTTGTTTAAATAAATAAAAAATTATTCCAACTATGATTGGAATGACTTAATATAGCAAGTTTTGTAATTGTCTAACATTAGTATTGTTGTTGGTTAGAATAGAACCCTATAGATTGAATCTTAATATTTTATTTTTAAATTAATTATTTAATTTTAATTATTTAGTATAATTAAATAATAAATAATTATATAAAACTATATATAAATAATTAACTAACTTATACTAATATAAATGATAGTATAAATGATAATATTAATTTCATTATAATGATATAAACATATTTAAGATATCTATATTTTTTTTAAAAAAAAAGTGATTGTAGTTTACATAAGGATGCCTACTCTATCACAATGAATTTATTTGTTTTTAACGAAGCGTCATCTATATTATGGTTAGTATTTTAGTAAATCGAATATTAGTTTATTTTTTATTTTATTTTTTAAAGTTATGAATTGTAATATTATAATATTGTAGGTTAAATGAGGATGTCTCCTCCATCACAATGAATTTAGAACATAATGTTTAATTTAGTAAAAATTATTATTAGTGTATATTAAATGTTGTTGTATTTAAAATTATATTCATCTTGTTCACATAGATATTATATATATTATCTAGATATTTATATTGTAGGTTAAATGAGGATGTCTCCTCCATCACAATGAATTTAGAACATAATGTTTAATTTAGTAAAAATTATTATTAGTGTATATTAAATGTTGTTGTATTTAAAATTATATTCATCTTGTTCACATAGATATTATATATATTATCTAGATATTTTATTTCTTTTTAAATAAGATATATTATATATTTATTTATTTATTTACAAGACTGTTTTATGAGAATCATATTATTTATACTAAATTGAGTTGTCTCTTCTCTTCTTATATTTTGTATAAAATATAATTTTGTTACATTTCATAAATGTTTTGTTTTATACATAATTTGATAATAAGATTTTACTATGTTTATATAATTATAAGTTTATTATACACTTGGTGGTTGTGCTTTGAATTTGTTTCATTTTTTAGATTTATTTCAAGACATGGTATTAAAAAATTCATGTAATCATCTTGAAAGAACTTTGAGCCACAATATTTCTTGATTTAGAGCAATTAAATTAGGCTAACTCCTTTATTTGTGCAAAATAGACTTGTTTCTTCATAGGTGTTCTAATAAATTCAATAGGTTGTCTTGAAATTATCTTATGCAAGAACCCTCTAAAAAGAAAAAGAAAAGAAAAAAGACATTATTGTGTCTATAATATATGAGAAAGTTGATTTTAACACTTGGATGCCTAATTAAAGGGATGAAGGCTGCTTTTGATTTGTGTTTTTTGCATGTAATTTCATTTGGAAGTATCGTAGAGAAATGATGATCTCACCATTACATTCAAAAGACCCAAAAACCTATTAAATGTCTATAAAATAGTTGAAATATGACAACTTTGATCAAACCTACATTTTGTCATTGTAATGTATCATATGAAAAAATGGACAACATGCAAATCAATAATTTTTTCTATAGGTTACAAGGCCACATTAGCTTCCATGTCAATGTGTCGTGTCAACCTACTATACCATCATGACAACACGTCATCAATGTCATGTCAATATATAGTCAACCATTTACATAATGTAATTTCATCTAGCAGTACATGTTGATGTCAACATGATGTCATGATGGCATTATCATTTGGTTAAGGGTTAATGGCCTTCAAGGACTTACATTTTGATTTGGCATTTGAACTTTGGAAGGCATATTCTCATTCATCCAAACTCTAATTAGGGTAAAAAAAATCATTGATGCTATGTTTCAACTACACAATGGTAATATTAGTACACAATGGTAATATTACTTTTTGGCATGTGTTCCCCTATTTTTAAAAATTTGTAGTTTTATTAAATTTTTGCTAAGTGATTTTCATTTTTAGAATGTCTAAAGATTTATTTGGGCTCATATTTTTTATGTTCATTTTTTCAAAAGTGTGTATCACATTGGTAACTTCTACTTGTTTCTATTCTAACTCAATATATTATTTTTCTTGTAATTAAAGAATTGTTGGTGTACAAGCTACAAATCTATATTGAAGGGGTCATGTATCCTCCAATTAAAATAATTTTTTGGACATATTTTAAGGTTTCTCTATCATGGTTGATAATTGTAACTTCAAAAATGCACTTTCCAAATGATCAAAATTGTCGGTACCTTTCACAATGTAATCATGTAGCATTCTAAGTTACTAGCAAGAGTGGTGACAATGGTTTGAAGATTACAATATTAGTAAATATCTTATCTTCTTAGCCCCAATTCCCATTCCAAGTGCTATTTTGTGGAAGAATGAATGGTTCAACAACAATGAAAAAGACTAGAGGCTTACGACTCATTATTTTTTATTTCTTTCATATCACATAAAGCAATTAGAGTTTCTTTGTACTTCTTAGTCAATGCAAGTGGTCTTTTTCAAGGTAAGAAACTAGAACAAAGGTTTTAACCCTACCATCCAAGGTCGAGCAAGTACATTGTCAATTAAAGGGCCTCGGTAACTTAAGGCAAGAGAGTACACCCCACTTCAAAAGGGAACATAGTTTGAACCGTATAAAATTATTTTATACATTTTGTTTCAAAAGTCTTAAATTTTGGAAGAGACCTAAAACTGGCAACCTGTCGAATAGTTGGTTCATAAGATATCATATATCTAAATATTCCCTTAGACTCACCCCATATACGACACTTTTATTTGCAATCTTCAATCCTAAAAATACTTCAAAACAAGTAGATTCATCTCCACTGTGAGACTTCTCTTCTTGAGGTTCCTAAATTACTCCTAAGTCATGGATTGGAACTTGGCATTGATTCTAATATACTCACTTTCCATCAAATTTACTAGTTTGACTTGATTACATTCATGATGTTTTGCACATTTTGTTTGAGACATGTTAAAAATTAGAAGAGACCTTATGACCAGCAACTTGGATATTAGATTCATGAGATATCATACATCTAAATATTCTATTTTATTCACCCCATAGGTCAACGCTTTTATTTGCAATCTTCAATACTAAAAATACTTCATAACAAGAAGATTAGCCTCCATTGTGAAACTCTTCATGAGTTTCCTCATTATTCTCAAGTCATGGATTTGAGCTTGGCTTTGATTCTAATATGCTCTGACACTTTTATTTGCAATCTTCAATACTAAAAATACTTCATAAGAAGATTAGCCTCCATTGTGAGACTCTTCTTGAGCTTCCTCATTATTCTCATGGATTTGAGCTTGGCTTTGATTCTAATATGCTTGCTTTCATACAAATTTGTTGATACAACATAATTCCATTCACCTCTCATGTATATTTATTTGAAGGTGTCTTGACACTCACAACGTCATTCTCGAGTGTGTTTTTCACAATCCCATAGGCCACTATTGGCCTTGCCCCTACACTTCTATGCAAATGTAAAAACTAGCACTTGCACCAGGGGGGGTGCAAGGGTTACACCGATAGAAAAATATATAGAAGTAAAGATGGAAAGAAAGAGTAGTGTAAAATATATCATTTTTCTTTGCATTATTTACAAATTGGAAGTTGAATTATTTTCATATGCCCAAATGTGCTCAATGGAAGGTCCGAGTCATTATTTACTTTTACCTCAACAGAATCATGGATATATGTTGTGTTGGTATCCCATTGATAATGGTCCTCAAGTAAACAATCCACTTGTTGACCATAAACTGCTGGTGGTTTAAGCTTTTCCTCTCCCAACAGTTTCCAAACTCTAAGTTTCATGTTGAGTGCAAGGATTTGGGTTCCATTAGATGAAGCAGACACGATAAGAGGTTTTTCTTGAAATTCTTCCAATTTGTTTTTGTTCATGCACAACACTCCCTGTTGATCAAAGTCAGTAAGAACAAGATTTTCCAGGGTGGGGTGCTCTGATATGATATGCTGAAGAAGATAATGCCTTGCAGAAGCAACAATGAGGGAGTTGATCGCCCAAAGTTCAAACCACTCTCAGTTTCAACTTCAAGCTTTCACATTTTCAGTGTCTTCATCATCTGAAGCTCCATTTTCTACATTGAAATTGCCATTCAGGTTGGAATCAAACATCCCAGATAAAAGATAAGAAACAAACCAAAATATGATATTGAAAATTTCATGACAAACTAATATACTGAAAAGTAAAATTATCTAAGATGAACTTCTAAATGCAGAAGGGAAGATAACACATACAGCCCATTTACACCCAGTACAAAACAAAAAACAACCTTTGACCCTTTCCCTAGAAGCCATTTAAATTGTCACACTATCTTACACACCTTCCTTGTGTTGATGTTAATGGCAGTGTCAGTCATATTCTTCCAGCGATCTCCTTTGCTTCATGATGATAAATTAAATCATAGCCTAGGGCTATTTAATTTATTGAGACATCGATTTATGGAAGAGGCACGATTTATTGTTGGGTTGCAATTTTTCTTGTGAATAATAAAGAGATTTAGTTGTTATCAAGGCCGACCTTGAAGTGGCACGATTTCATGAAGGAGGCACTATTCTTGATTAAGGCTGACTTGTCTTGGAAAGACATGACTCTTCCATTCATTGTGTATATATACTTGATGGGTTTTCATTGTTTATCATTTAGTTTCACTCATATGCATTATAGTTGATTGTTCTCAAGTGTGAATTATCTCTAGAGCAGATAGAGAATCTGTAGAAGACGGAGTTTACTGTTGCAAATTGTAATCATTGTGTTTATGTGTTGCATCATTCTTTGGTGCTAATATTCAAGCCATCATATTGGCTCCTTGTAAGGAGATCATTATTGTTGAAGATTTAATATGTAAGAGATATATTATTGCTAGTTTTTTTCTCCCTCAGGAGGAGGGTTTTCCCACTCAGGAGGAGGGTTTTCCCAGGGTATCTGCTATGTTTTGTGTTGAATTTTGAATTAATTTATGTACTCTTAAATGTGATCATAAAATCAACACCTAGGTCACAGACTGAATATGTTCCTTATAAGATTTTAAAATACTCGATGAAGTGAGCATAGCTTTCACCTTTTTGACTAAATCTTTAGATCCATTTGACAGTATTCTACGAAAGTTGTTAAGTTGTAGATACAAACTGATTGTTTTAGCAGTCATTTAATTGAAGCATCGATATAATTTATATGTTAATTACCTAATAGAGAGGTTTTGTTGGATAGTTATAGAAGCTATTCCAGGGATATATAGCATATGCTAATGGCATCATGTAGTGTAGAATGATAATGAGGTAAGGCTAGAAGCGTTGAAGTTTATTCCCAGAGCAAGTTAAGCTCCCATCTAATTGCATACTAATTTTGATTGTGTACATTTTCTACAACAGAGGCAATAAGGAGTTATGGTGTGTTTGTTTGGGTTTTTCTTTTTGAGGGAGCAAACCTACTATGGTTGCTTTTGATTGTACTTTTTAATTTTTATGATAGGTTAAATTGTTAAGAGTTGCCCTGTTGTCAGTTAAATATGAGTGAATGTACCATCATTCTTGGAGGAGAATTTAGCTTAGAAGGTGCTTCTAAGGTGTTTCTAGTATGCCGCAATTCTCATTTGACTTACATCTAGCCTCATCTGGGCATGGCTTGCTTTACTATGGGGAGCATGAGCATACCAAGCTTGGTTTGAACTTGATACATCATTGTGGCAGTCACTCTGCCTTACGCCTCAACCATCACCTGCTGGACTTGCAGTTCCTTTATTATTGAAAAATAATTATGGAATGTATGAGGGTTGCTATGTATGCAGCTCTGTTAGAACTGCAGGCACAGACTGCACATATCCATCTAACCCCTTAGATTTGTCTTCCTTTATATTAGAAAATGAGGGCCTACCTGGAAGTGAGCTTGCTCCAAATAAAATTCTGGCCAATGCAATCCAAAAGTTCCATGTTCTAAACCATGCCTTTTAGTCCTTCAGTTTTTCCATGTTATCTTTGGGCCGTCTTTTCCAATCCTCAACACTATATTTTCCCAGCTTTTGCCTAAATCTTTCACAGACCATCTGCCCCATGCTTGTTATGGCCAGTGTTATATTACAATGCATCAAGGCTTTGATTGTGCTTGAGACTGTCTTTTCATAAATGACAATTTACAATTTTTATGTAAACTATCAATTTCTCTTTGCAGTTTTAAATTTACCACTTCGTAATGGTTGCCATAACACAATCATTATCATGTGAGACCAGCTTGCCTTTGGTGCTGCTTGTCCAAATTTTCAATTTGTTTCTAGCATCTATTTTTGCATTCTTTTAACCTTCTCC
>VDFB02057961.1:74042-188599 GCA_007258455.2 Sequoia sempervirens
GACAGAGCTTAAATTTGATGGTGTTTGGGGAGGTGTGAATGGTAAAGTTGTGATGTTTGTTTTAAATTTGATGGTGTTTGGGGAGGTGTGAATGGTAAAGTTGTGATGTTTGTTAGGTGAGGGTATGGACTTGTAAATGGAGAATTAAAATGAAGAAGGTGGATTAAAGATGATTTGTGGAGAATGAATGAGGGTTTAAAAGGGGTAACGAAAATTTGGAATGACAGAATGGAGGTTTAAACGGATCAAAATGGAGGCTTCGGGAGGCTTAGAGTGACAAAAATGAAGGCTTAGTTTGATGGGATAATGGTTGGGAACGATTAAGTGGTGATTTAGAGGCTAAATGGATCCAAATGGGGTAATTTTGGGTGTCCAGGAGGGGAAATCTGCCCCTCTACAGCAAAAATCAGGGCATTGACAGCAAAATCAGGGGCGTAGATAGCTTTCTGCAGTAAATCAGGGGCACTACCGCCTTTCTGCAGTAAATCAGGGGCGCTACCGCCTTTCTGCGTAAGGCGCTACCGCCTTTCTGCGTGAGGCACTACCGCGTTTCTGCGTAGGGTGCTACCGCGTTTCTGCGGGGACAAAGCTTGGTTTTTGATGGCAAAGGCTATGGCAAGGACACAAAATGATAAAACAAGTCCAAAGTATCAAAAATTTGACAGATTTTTCACGAGATAACACCTCAAGCAAGCACAATCCTATAATTAATATTACGGGTATGGCAAGGCAAAGTCTTAATCTAGGATGCACAAGGCTTCTAGGGAGTCCTCGATATACTCTCGGTATGTGAGGCACAACTGTGAACACTAGTCCGTCACAAGCGTGAGTCGGGAACCCCAGCGAGATACTGAAAGGCTCAGACCAACTCTTCACGTCTATCTAGGTATCACCCTAGCTTCGACGCTCCACCAATTACGACGCAACTGGATTGGGGTACAACTTTCGTTCTCCCCCCTTTATATACCCCGCCGTACACGTGGTTGGAATCGTCCCTTGGGGTGATGAAATCCCCAAGCAAGTCCCACTAAAAGGAAGACACTAACTGTTTCCAACTACTCCCCAGGCTCACACGAAGTGCAAGGGGAAAGTGAAAACAAATCAATGCCCCCTTAGGTAACATAGAAGTAAACAACCACAGCAAACAATGAGGTTTAATCCCCCTAATTAGACTATGTTTGAAAATAGCAAAGATAATTTTTGAAAGTCTGATTATGTAGATGACCCTGCAAACAAATGTTAGTCGTCCTCTTTTTCGTCTTTGGTCAAATTTCACCACAATATGCTGCAAAAATGTTAGCGAAAAACAACAATATTCTTGTCACCACAATGTTAGAGTTATCACGTGAAAACCGCAAAAAACTAGAGCAAAAACGAAGCCAAAACGCCTATTTTACCTTCCAAACTGTGCTGTTTTGGGGTGCTACCGCGTTTCTACGAGGGCGCTGCTGCGGGGCGCTGCCGCGTTTCTGCGTGGGGCATTGCGCGGGGTGCTGTTGTGTTTCTGCGTGGGGCGCTGCTGCGGGGCACTGCCGCGTTTTTGTGTGGGGCGTTTCTGCGTGGGGCGCTGCCGCGTTTCTGCGGGGGTGCTAAAGCCTTTCTGCGAGCTTTTCCTGCAAAATTCTTAACTCAAAGAGACGTTAAACGCAAGACCCGTGTGTGGGTCCCACCGGGCGTGCCAGAAATGTGATACCTTGATATTTATCCTGCTCTAAATGTGCAAACTAGCTAAGAAATGGAGATGACAAAATACCAAGAACACCTCAAGATTAGCCAAAAGAGTGATACAATGAAAATGAATGTAAATAAAATGAAACACAAACAATTTTACCTCCCTTGGTGTTGATACCTCTTTGATTGGCCCTTGCTTGGATTAGTTGTGTGCTTCTTAGATGATTGCTTGAATGTCTAAATGCAAGATTGGAGGTGCAAATGATTAAAAAGATGGCTAGATGATGGTAAATGATTGAGGATTCAAATTGGCAGCATGTAGTTATGAAAATGCAAAGTGTTTGGGAAAGCAAATGGGCAGCATGTAGTTGCTCAAATCAAAAAGTGTTGAAAATGCCCATGAGGAGGGGGTATTTATAGGAGAATTTAACGGTCAAGATTGCTCCAACAAGGCCAAGATGAAGGGCTATGATGGGTTGAGAACCCACAAGCCCTCACATCTTGACATGTGGAGGGTGAAGTGGACAAGAGGATATGAGGTGGAGATGAGGTGTCAAGAAAGTACATGAGGTGGAAAAAGGACATGCACCTTGGGGAGTGAGGAGATTTCCTCAAAAAGAAATTTCTTGTCCCCAAGTGGGAGTGAAAGAGACATTTGAGGAATTTTGGAATTCCTCAAAAATCTACATGGGAAAAGGAAAGGTGGGTTGGGGATATAAATGTGAATTAAAAATTCACATTCATAGGGATGATCTAGAGACAAAAAGGCAGGTCTAAAAGGTGGGACTTGGTCATGTAGATTAGTGACAAGTCCAAGGTTCTAGAAGCCTTGAAGGGATGGAATGTGAATTAAAAATTCACATATAAAAGAGGGGAATCTAGGAAGAATAAAAAGGAATTAAAATTTAAGAATGATTAGGCTTAATTAATTAGCAAGTACAAAAGATAAATGAGGATTAGAAGCCAACTTGCAAAGTTGGAGGATGTGACACATCCTAATCAAGGATTAGGCATGTGCACATCCTTAATGAAGAGATTAGGAAATGGATTAGGATTAGATGAAAATGACATGTGAGGAATTAAATAAATGTAATATTTATTTAATTCATTTGATGAAAAGGGGATTAAGGAGGGTAAGGTATTTAATTATTATTTAAATACCTTAGGGATTTGGCAGAATTAAAGATATTAATTAAATAATAGTAATATTACTTAATTAACTCGGATAAGAGGATGTTTAGATGAAAAGTGATAAATTTGGATAAATTAAGTGTCCAAATTTGGATTTCTACAACCGCATTTGGTCTTGATCAATTGCTTCTTCTTCCTCTCCTTCATCCTCACTTTCCTCCCCCAGTTAACCCTCTCTCAACGCTTTGTATTGCATCAATATGCTGAGGCTGCCAGTATCTCTTCACAAAGCATTTCTACCACCTCACTGCACACCATGCCTACCGGAATCACTCTTTGGAGGAATCTTTCTTGACCTCAACCCACAACCCACGGTCCTCGTGCGAATCCTCACAATGGGCGATCTGTCCACACTTAAAACCTACTCGATACCACTTGATGAAGGCACAACCCGAGACACAAAAAATAACCCACAAATAGAGAATAATTTTATTATTCAGAAATGGAGCTTCTTACATGCAGAGGATCTCAACCCCCAAGTTCTACATCACATGCAAGTTACAGAAAGCTACAGAATAACCCTTTCGCAATATGCGAGCTTGTCCCCAAAAAGTTACCCAAAAATTAGAAACCTGCCCATAAATAGAGCTCCTCTTTAGTTTGGAGCCAAAACAACATTCAAATTTGAGTTTAGGTGGTTTGTTTAAAAAATTACAACTTGAAGTTCAAATTTCAAAGGAACATTTGCAATTGTATCTTCTAGAAAGTGCGCCAACTTCCCGGCTATAACTTTTGATTCTGACTTCGATTCGGCAAACTATTTGAACCGCTGGAAAGGGTCTCAAACAATGCACTCTAAATCCTCTACGCCATTTCGCAAGTTTCGGGGCTGATCCGGGAACTCTGCGCCCAAATCTAACTTGGAAGATTTTTAGGTGCAAATTTGGGCAAGTAAAACTGCAATACCTTCCAACCCAAGAATGGAAAATAAAAACCGTAAATTGGGAATTTCATTATGACAAAAGGGTATCCAAAAATGTAAAAATATCTAAAAACCAAAAAATTTGAAATTTAACTATTTTTGGGTGATGCAAGATTGCCCTTACACCACTGGATGCTCTTGCATCATGTTGATGGTGACATTTTTAATGCTCTTATTTATTTTGAGTGTCCTCATGCTATTTAGACTAAAGTTTGGGAGATATATGGAGATATTGATACTCAACCACTCCTATATGATCTTGTTTCAAACTGTCTTGTACCTCTTCATGTTTCAGATAGGATACCATATGACTATGATACTATTTAGGAGTTTTATTATTTAGATTTCTTGATTTTTCAAATGAAGATGATGAGGTTTCAAGTTAGATTATTCTTCTCCACCTTTAGATAATTTGATGATCCTTCACCTTCCTTGATTATTTGTGTAGAGTCATTGATTGAGGTTCCCATCATTTTTGTTCATCATGAACATCTATCTTTTGTTCATCATGAACATCTATCTTTTGTTGCTCCTTCAAAGTTTAGAGTTGCTTCTTCAAAAGATTCTAGTGATTAATTGCAATAGGTAAATCATTGTCTTTCAAATACATTTTTGTGGGATGGTTTCTTGATAGGTATTACATACTTGTTTGTGGAGTCTCACATTTTAGATTTGGAGTATTGAATACACTGAATACTAAGAGGGGGGGTGAATCAGTATTCTACTAGCAATGTTAATTATCAACCATCTGATTATCAACCCACAAATAAATGCAATAGTGTACCAAAACATAAAAGAGATCATAACACATTGACACCACATTTTTACATGGAAAACCCAAAGTGGGAAAAAACATGGTGAGGATTATCTCACAATATATTATAACCGATTATAAGATATTACATGGCTCACTGCCTGAATATAGAGTATGACTTATTTCCTAGATACAAAAGGTGTGACTCACTACCAAAATGAATTGGAGAAATGCACCTACAAAGTGCTGAAGACAATTTCGGTTATGCTCTAGAAATATCAAACTTTTGATCTACTTGTTGGCGTACAATTACTGTTAGCAACTTCACACTATCAACCTTATTGCATCATTCACCTATCATTCTCCATATATCTTCAACGCTTTGTCCATCATAAATATATACACAACCATAACTTTCTTTACCACTTAGGCTGACTTAATACAAAATTCCTTTTGGGGCACAGAGAAAAATGTGTTATTCAAATGTTGGGTCAGACCAGACCTAAAAGGAGGAACACACGAGATATAAACCTTGTTAGCCAAGAGAATACCGAGCTTCTGTCACCTGGATAGCTCAATCGGATTACACAACCATATTGAGAACTCATTTGCACCTGTAACTAATATTCTTGAGCAACATATCAAAAACTCATAGACTTCCTTTTTACTGAGAAGATATCCACATCAAGATATTGAATCAATATGGACACGCAAATTACATAGTCAATTACCAACCAATGTTGGCATCAATGACAACAAATCTAGAGGGCACCTTCTTCATTCTTTCAACAATCTCCCCCTTTGTCATTGATGGAAACATGTGCCAAAAATGAGACTTTCACCAAAACAAAAGTTATGCTCAACTCCCCCTAAGATATGTACAAAAATAAACATAACATATTTTATCTCCTCTTCTCCTCTTCTCCTCTTCTCCTCTTCTCCTCTCCCCCTTTGACATAAAGGAAAAAGGACCAGGGGAAAGAAACTTCAAAAATCAGGGACTAGGGGCACCTTGTAACTCCTTGAGAATCGCTTCCCAAGTAGGCTTTCCATCATCTCAAACTCCTTTTTCCCTAGAGAGTGTTTTGTGCAAAGATTTTATTTCCATCAGGCATTCTTCTCCTTCTTTTAGAGTGGATGGAGTAGTGTTCATTTTCTCAAGTTTTTCTGCTTCCATTAGAACATGATATAATAACATGTCTAGTCATAACCAGATCTCCAAGCTGGGCATATCATCTCATAGCCTCTTCTTTCTGCCTCTATAGGATGAAAAAAATGTTTTGAAGATCTACAATAGAGACCCACCTAACATAGTCTCTATCACCGACAATCTTATAATTTCTAGAGGCATCAACAACTTGGGACTCAATTGATTCCATTAGATCCTTGATACCTTGAGTGGCTTTCAACCATTTCATGTAGTAAATAAATAGCAAGTGGGATTCATCATCATAATCTCTTACTTCTTTCAAAGTTTGCAAAGCCTTGTCGTGGGCAATTGTACACTTGTCTTGCAAAAAAAAAAACCTTTTTCTCTAACAAATTCAGTTCAACTTCTTTTGTAGTCAACATCTTAATATTGTATGTATACTCTTTAACAGAATCAACTATGAGCCTCAAATTTTCAATTGGAGCTAGAGAGTTGTCTGAGGTAACACTAGGGGCTGTCTCTTGTAGAGATTTGATGGCTTCATTTATTAGTTCATTCCCCTTTTGATATGACTCTATAGCCTTATGTGTGACAGAGCTGATAAAAGTGTTACTTAGCTTAATTCTGTCACTAGGTGGAATATTTGTCAAATCCACATTACCTAGGTGAGATGGTAGCTTGATTAGTTGAGGTGGAAGCGCAGGTTCAATTACAACTTTTCTTGAAAGAAGACCTTTAAGTGTACTTTCAGATGAATCTCTGGATAACTTTGATTTTTTAGGGTCTTTAGAAATTTCACCTTCAACCGAAATGGCTTTCTTATCTTCCTCTTTCTCCTTTTCTTCTTATTTTTCATCACCAGATGGATTTTTGTTTTCTTCCTTCCTTATATCCTCATCATCCTTATCTTTATCATTATCTTTGTCTTTACTTCCTTCATTTTCATCTTTGTTTTCCTCTTCATTGTTCTTAGTAGTTTCTTGATGTTCTTCTCTCTTTTCACTAGATTGATCTTATGATGGTCATCAGACCTTTTCCTGGTAATTTCTTCTATGTCCATCTGAGGGGCAGGGGTCTCTGAAGCGCCAAGTGTCTCATCAACAGTTTCCAAGACAAGGTTATCCATAACTTCTATAATAGTAGCATGTTCTTGAGTCTAAGCAGTGTGAGATGAAGAATTGGTTCTTGTCCCATAATTCCTTGCTAATTACCTAATCACATCATGAGTTTCTTGCCTTAAATTTTCCACATAGTCTTCTTTCTTAATCATTAACATGCTGACTCTTTGCTTGGATCTGAACAATGTAGAACATTCTTCCAATAGATTTGTAGCTTCTATCTCTGACTGAGTTGAACTAACAGATTTTACGACTTCACTTCTCATCCTATTTTCAACTTTTAAAGCTTCCTTCTAAGTACTAACTCTTTCCACACATTCTCAGTAAATTTTGGTTTTATGGTATCCATGTTTATGTTATAGATAACTATGTATTGAGCAAAAGTATTTATGATAGTTTTGTTTCCTTAATCATATAACTTAGGAGTTGACATAAGATCATTATCAATCATATTGTTCACTAAGGTTCTGAGAATCAAAAGTGGATGATTACTCACTGGAGGAAAACCAAGCATGTTCTCCACAGGATCAGATGAACCTTCTTCATTCTTGTTTTTGTGTACATGTATTTGGTAGGCATCCCATTCTTCCTCTATCTCTTCATCAGTGGAGACCTCAATACTGATTTGAATCCATCACCAGAGGTACTACCTCTTCTCTTCTTAAAAACCAAGTTCAATTTCTTCCTCAACAACATCACTTAGATTCCTTTTCCTGTGAGCCTTTTCTTTCAATCTTCTTCCTAAAGCAGTTGATGGTGTAGCAATAGGTATATCCTTCTGCTTAGATTCCCTGGTACTGGGACCAGTAGGGGTAGAAACATCAACAAATGCTGGGACAATTTGTTCTTTCTTTTTCCCTTTCTCAACCTTAGCACCACCGGGGGTGGCAGAACTGGAAATAGGTGGTGGAGTTGCACCAAAAGATAGCCTTCCTAATTTTTTGGGTCTAGAGGATTGTTCAACAGGTTTGGATTTCCTTTTATCAATAGTCTCCTTCAACTACTCTATATCATCTCTAGTAAATGTTTGATCTTGGAAGAAAGCTTCAACTTTGTTTCTACGTTTAGGTGCTACAACTTTTGAATGAATTTCAATAGATTTCTCATCATATGTACCGAGCCTAGGTAGAGAGGGGTGTTTAGGACTGGCCAACAAAATCTCAATGTACCTTTCTACCATTTTCTCTTCAATCTCATATCCCAGAGGTTCAATCCAAAAAATTATGGGTTCTACGGCCTCAATGATGCATTCATTTGCAGAAACAAGAAAGGTTATCTCTTTCTCATACTTTTTCACCAAACTCCTTGGAATCATGTCTCTTTCATTCATTTCATTCTTAAAGACTGCAAAGAATGAAGTTGGGGCATTGTTTTGTGCCCTAAAGTCTCCTAGACTACGTAGATGATCATAAATATTATGGGCAACTGGCCTGGTGTCATCCCATAGTATGTTCTTTCTTCCTAGTAATTCCTTTAGGAAATAGAATAACAAACAAACAACTAGGGTTCCAAATTTAAAGACACGTCTGTTTGCCTTTTTCATACTAAGGTTTTCCATAAGTTGCAATCTCAACAATTCATAGAGATCAAAATCCTTTCCATTCACCACCATTTCATAAGCAGTATGAATTTCCATGGCAGATATTGAGCTTGCTTTCTTTGTGAAATAGAATTTTTGACCAATCATAATGGAAACATACTTGACGGTAGGGTTTGCGATAGAATTCATGGTTAGGGCTCTCCCGTCAAACTTGGCACTAGTTAACCTTGTGACCTCATCATTTTTCATTGCTTTTAGAACTAGAATGGCACTAGTGTCACAAAGGCCAGTAACAACACAAATTGCTTTCTTATTGATAATCCCTAGTTCATTTATCCATACAAGATTGTTGAAAACCCTACTGAGGGCCATCCTAAATTTTTTTGCCTCACTCTCATTGGAAAAGTTCAGAAACTAGTTCCAAAAACTCAACTTCATTCTAACTAGGTTTTCATATTTCGCCTTGAACAGTAAATCATTAGTCAACTCATTGTCCCACAAGTCCTTCAGTTCTTGGTGATCAAATTCTTTGAGCTTCCCACGAATGTATATTTTTGGGTCTTCGATGGGTAGTGCATGGCTCAAAATGTTTGAGAACACACCCATTGGGTCATTTTCATATACTTTCCATGAACATCTTCTGAATGTTAGTTGGGGCCTCTTAGAAATTTACACAACAGTAGGAGTGGCCATATTTCTCAAACAAACTTGAATAAACTTAACAAAGAGCTCCTTTAACTTTAAAAACCACAAAATTCAAAAAATAGAGAATCCCTTTTTTTTATTTGTCATGAACTAGGGTTTTGATGTTCAATGTTTTGAATCACTTTCTATCTCACCTCCACTTGTACTGCTTCTTCCAACTTGCACAAATGTGTTTTTCTTTAACTTAGTCACTTGCTTTATTATTTACTGCTTTTCCCTAATTTTGCATTTATTACTTTTCCGCTTTAAATCTGTCAACCACTTTGTAAAATACACTGTAAACCAAGAAGAGCTCTGCAATTCTTCTGATTTGCTTGATTTCTACCAGAATTTCCTTCAAATCCATCAAAATGGAGATTCGCATTACTTGTCCTTGTGTCATTGCAAGACACCTCAAATATCTAGGGATTTTTTATATTTTTTTGTGACTGCTCCCCCTGAAGCCATTACTGGGTTCAATTATTATAAGAGGTATTTGTACCAGATGTAGATACAGGATCATTTGATTCATCCTTGTTCTCGGGTTCTTCCTTCTTTCTCCAAAATTTTTCCATTTCTTTCCTTACTTCTTTGAGATCTACATTGTTCATAGGCTTGTTCTTTTGTTATGGATTTGGTTTCTTCCTATCTTTGCTCTTACAAAATTTTGAGATATGTCCTAGTTTGTTGCAACTATAACATACAATATATTTTTGATCAAACGAATTTACATTCATTCTTGACTTGCACTAAATAGCCTTGTGTCCAAAGATATTGCATGTGTAATAGTAGCCTTGAAAAGACTAAATCCTTCTATTAGTATTAAACCTATTCATCGTCAACTAGCTTCTAAATTCGGTAGCTCTATTTCCAAGCTTGTTGCAAACAGAACATTGTCCAGTAAAGAATCCAAATTTTTGTCTCACTCTATTTTAGTTTATCTTATTTCTGCACTTTGTTGCTCTATGTCTGAACTTATTGCATGAGAAACAAAATCCATTAAAAGATGGGTACCTTTGAGCATTAGATTGTTGAATGGGAATCCTTCTAGTATTGTTCCTTTGGTTCTTATTTTGATAAGCATTGCCTTGAATTTTCATATTGTTGGTGATTGGTTTATCCTTTGAACCTTTCCCTTCTTCAAGTCCTAGACCACTTTTGTCTTTAGTAGGTTTCTAAGATGTAATCAACTCATCAAGCATTGTAGAAGTTGTCTTGAATCTTTCTTCATGGGATTTCACTTTTTCTAGATCAACTCCCAGGGTTACCACTTCTTGTTCAAGCTTTGTACATTCATCAATTTTATTTTGGATCTTAGTTTTTTGGCATTCCTTAATTCATTTCTTCTCTTCCACTTGCACCTTTAGTCTAGTAATATCCTCATTTTCCTTTTTCAACTAATCACTAACCTCTCTGTGCCTTTCCTTGAAATTTTTGATCTGCTCTCTCAGGTTCCTGATGCAATCATTTTCTTCCTTCAGATTTACTTTCAAAGTTTCCTTCTCATCCTCACTTTTTTCCAATTACTCAAGGACAACATTAATCTCTTTATTTATAGAGTTTTCTTTTAGAGGAATGAAATAGTATTTGCTGGAAAAATAAGGACAAACAACTGAGAGGGGGGGTGAATCAGTTGTCACAAAACATATACTTTTCTAACTTATCTTAACTTTAATCTTAGATCTGATGAATAAGAAATTAATCATGAGCAATTATCAAATCAAAGAGACAAATAACACCAAGATTTTTGCGTGGAAACCCTGTTAGGGGAAAAACCATGATGGATGTTAGTCCAGAAGATTATACTCTGTTAGAAGTATAAAAAGAAATAATAAGGGGAATGCACATGCATTTAGGTACACTGCCTAGAGCTCATTGCTCAAATATAAAATAGGACTCACTGTCCAACAATATAGAATAGGATTAAAATCCAAAGAATACGAACTAAGAAAATAGCTTATGCAAAAGCTTGATTATAGTTCCAATTAAGCTCAGAAAACCTTCTTCACACTCTGCTCAAGCTTATTCACTCTCTACTCAGTAATCGAATGATAGAAACACTATTCAAACATTTAAACTTTCTTTGGAATGCATTCACACCTATGCACACACTAGCTTCACTCAACCAATCACACTTATATATCCGCTACATGGGATTTCATCACAACTTAGTCAGCTAGGAAAATAAAACATATTTTGAATGTCAGCCCAAATTTATAAATAAATTTCCAATGCAAATCCACCAAAGTTAGCCACAACATAGTGGAGACCCAAATTAATATCTCCAACCCAAAAAAACTTTAATTAATATCTACAGTCTGTTCTTTGGTAGGCACATACTCTAGTCTAACTGCTTTCTCATTCACTTTCTCCCTCAAGAAATGAAACTTGATTGATATATGTTTAGTCTTGGAATGTAACACTGGATTCTTTGAAATATTTATTGCACAGTCTATGGAAATAGGTTCTTCATATTCTACCCTGATATCTTTCAACATATATTTCATCCATATCAGTTGAGTACAGTTATTTGCAGCAACAATGTATTATGCTTCAGCAGTAGATTCTGAAATTGAGTTTTACTTTTTACTTAGCCAGGATACCAGCTTCTTCCCTAGGAAGAAAGCACCACCACTAGTACTTTTCCTATCATCTACATCTCCATCCCAATCCACATCAATATATGCACACAAAGTGAGATCATCATCCTTTGGATACTAAAGTCCAAAGTCAACTGTTCCTTTTAGATACTTGAAAATTCTCTTCACAACAATTACATGTGATTCTTTTGGATCAGCTTGAAATCTAGCAACCATACATACAAAATTCATAATGTCTGGTCTAGTCTGAGTTAAATAGAGCAATCCACCAATCATTAACCTATATTTGGTTTGATTTTCCTTAGGAGATTCATCATTCTGTGTTAGCTTACATCCGGTCACCATGGGAGTACCAACATGTTTGGAGTCATCCATTCCAAATTTCTTTGGCAGTTCTTTCACATATTTGGACTGAGATATGAAGATCCCCTTGTCCAACTATGTAATTTGCAATCCCATAAAGAACTTCATTTCTCCAATCATACTCATCTCAAGTTCACTCTTCATTTCATTAGCAAACTTCATACATAGACTATCATCTCCTCCAAAAATGATATTATCAACAAAAACTTCTATAATTAATTTGTTATCATTATCTAATTTAAAGTATAAGTTGTTGTCAACAGTACCTTTTGTAAATCCAAGCTTCAGTAGGTATTTGTACAATTTGGCATACCAAGATTTGGGGGCTTGCTTAGGTCCATACAGAGCTTTCTTCAATCTTTAAACCACATCTTCTTTATCTGTTAGCTGAAATCATTCTGACTATTCAATGTACACTTCTTCTAGTTCTCCATTCAGAAATGCAGACTTTACATCCATCTGATATAATTTGTAGTCCTTGTATGTAGCATAAGCAAGAAATAACCTTGCAACTTCAATTCTAACAACAACGGAAAATGTTTCTTCAAAATCAATACCTTCCATTTGAGAACACCCTTTACATACTAGTCTTGCTTTATTCCGAACAACTTCACCTTCTTCATTCAGCTTGTTTTTAAATACCCATTTAGTACCAATCACATTTTTGTCTTTAGGCCTCAAAAATAGTATCCATGTATCGTTCTTTTCAATTTGTATTAGCTCTTCCTTCATAGCTTCCAACCAGTGTTCATCTTGACAGGTTTCAGTGACATTTTTAGGCTCAATCTTGGATATCAAACAATATTCTTCTACAATATTCCTTCTAGTTTGCACTCCTTTACTCTTATCTCCTATGATTTGACCTTCAGAGTGATTTAGCTTTACATACCTCAGAGTTTTGGGGCATTCTTGAGCTTTTGATTCTTCTGATCTTTCTTCTTCACTTGCATTTGTCTGTGTTTCTTGACTAACTTGATTTATAGGAAAAAAATGAGGTTGCTTCACTGGAACATATGGAATCATCTGAAGTAGATTCTGTGTCTGAGTATTCTTCCCTTGGCTTGTAATGTCTTCATTTGAGTCATAACTACAATGTCTAGATGATTTGACAAAATTCTCATCAACTCTTGTTGGGATAAGGTGCCATTAACCTTGTAAATCCCAATATTGTATTATTCCATGTATTATTTGTAATTTTTAAATTACCCATAAGGGATGTATAAGTTTCATCGACAGTTTATTATAGAGTTACTTTTACTACTCGAAGAATCTTGGTAAATAGTAAATGAGGTGAGGTGGAGAATCTTGGTGCCTATCTTTGGGAAATGTATTTTTGGGCTATTATGATGCATGTCATAAGTTCTTAAGAGCATCTATGACAACTTACAATTGTCATAAGGTGTAAGAGATTCTATGACAACAATTATTGTCTTGTAAATTCCTATTCTTGGTTCTAGGTGCCTATATTGGGAAGATGCCTATGACAAGTGTAAGGGAATATGTAAGAAGATGATTTTGGTGTATCCCAAGATAGAAATATTGGATTTTTTCCATCTCCCATGAATTTATTTGGTGGGTACTCATTTTGTATAAATATGAGACTTGAGAGTGAAGTTTGGGAGTGTAACAAGAGTAACAGGGTGCTGCAGGATTGAAGACTCAAGAGGAGATTGGAAGTGGATGTATTGTAATCTTGTTTTGAAGATAATACAACTTGGGCCTCTCTTCTTGGTGGAGTTTTTTCCACGCAAGGGTTTCTCCACGTAAACACTGTGTTATGAGTTTATTCTTTTGTTCCATTGCTACCTTGTGTTGTGAAATCTTGCATTCTTATGTTGTTGATTTGTGCCTCTTTGTTGCTGCTATCTTATGGTGATGTTATTGCTGTTATAAGTTCATCTAAGGTGGTTTTATCAAGCATGTTAGAGTGGCTGATTTTAGCATCATAAAGAAGTTGAATCTCTTCATGGTATTTCAAGGATTAAGAAAATTATTTACAGATTTGCATACAATTTTCAGATTTCTATATTGTAGTAGTCAAATCCTTGTATCTCGCCAATTGGTATCATATCTTGGTGATTAACAAGTGGATTTGATATTGTTCATTTATTCTAACAACTCTGGCATTTTTACTCTCAACCATCTTTCTCAGTCTTTTGTTATAGCATCAGTAGGCCTTGCTTTTAGTGGAGTAACCTAGGAAAATCCCTTCATCGCTTCTTGCATCAAATTTTCCCATATCATCATCTCTCTTGATATAACATTTGCTTCCAAAAATATTGAAGTACTTAATAGTAGGCTTGTAACCAAACCATAACTCAAAAGGGGTCTTACTAGAATTACCATTGACATTTACTCGGTTCAAAGTATACACAACAATGCTTACCGCTTCACTCCAGTACATCTGAGATACATTTCCTTCCATCATCATTGTTTTGGCAACATCGAGAATTGTTCCATTCTTTCTCTTTGCAACTCCATTCTATTGAGGGGTTCGGGGAGTAGATAACTATCTTTTAATACCATGCTCTTCATAATAAGAGTTGAACTCCATGGAAATAAACTCACCACCTCTGTCAGATCTTAGGCACTTGATTTTTAAAACTTTCTCATTTTCTGCCATAGCCTTGAAAATTTTGAACTTTTCCAATGCTTCACATTTTACTCTTAAGAATGAAACCCATATCATTCTAGAATAATCATCAATAATCAACATGAAATACCTTTCTCCATGAATACTTCCGACTCTAGAGGGACCATAAAGGTCTATATGTAGCAGCTCCATCAAATTATTTGAATGCAAATGTTTGCTCAGGAAAGAGTCTCTAGTTTGTTTACCCATCCGACATTCCTTACAGATTATGTTAGTAGGCTTCACTAACTTAGGAAGATCTCTTACTGCTTGGGTAGAACTTATTTTGATAATTTTGTCAAATTTTACATGACACAACCTCCTATGCCACAACCAACTTTCATCTACTTGAGCAATTAAACAACTTCCATTAGTAGTATTCAGATGAAAAATATTACCTTTTGTTTGTTTGCCTGTTGTAATCATATTCCTGAAACTTCCACGTATCTTTCATCTTCCATCTTTGAATTGAAGATCATATCCCTTGTGAACCATCTGTCCAACACTCAAAAAATTGTGCTTCAGGCCTTCAACATAGAGGACATCATCAGTGTTATCCTTACCACCAAGGGAAATAGATCCTTTGCCATGAATCACACCAGCATTGTTATCTCCAAATCTTACAACCCCACTGTCATACTTCTCTAGACTCACAATTTTTTTTTTATCACTGGTCATATGATGTGAACATCCACTATCAATAACCCACTCATCCTTTTCTTCAACTTGGGCTGCAAGATCTTTTTCATCTTTATCAAATTTGGTAGCCACATGATTATCTTCAATGGTAGCAATGAAAGCCCATTCATCTTCTTTTCCATTATCTTTGTCAGATTCATCATTTGTCACTACTTCTTTAGCAAAGTAGCATCTATTTTGGAATCTATACTTTTTAGGCTTAGATCTAGGAACTCTTTCAGGACATCTTGATGCAAAATGACCTATTTTACTACATGAAAAACATTTAATAGGCAATACATCTTCATCCTTACCTTTTCCTCTGCCTTCTTATTTTGCAATCATAGCTTTCAATTCTTCTACCTCTCTTTCTTTATCTTCAAGCTGTTTCAATTCTTCATCATACTTGGATATCTTTCTGGAACTCTCTCCTGGATTATACCTTTGCCTGTTACTTTCGAATACAATAACTTTGAATGCAGATTCAGTCTTTGGTGTAGATTCACCAAATTCACTTATTTCAAAAGCAGCAAGCTTCCCAATCAATGTGTCTCTTGTTATCTTGTTTACTGATCTAAACTCTTCAATAGCATGAACCTTCATTTTGTAGGAGGGAGGAAAGGATCTGAGTACTTTAGCCACAATTTCATCCTCATCCAAAAAACCATTGAAACCTTTAATACCCATCACTATTTCATTTACTCTCTATATAAAAGAAGAGATATTTTCATCTTCACACATCTTCAATTTCTCATACTTGCATTTCAAGCTCTGTAGCTTAGCCATCTTCACCTGTGCATCTCCTTCATACAAAGTTTCTAGTTTCATCCAAATCTCATGAGTTGTCTCCAGACCCAACACATTATCCATCTCTAAATTTGTTAGAGCACTCACCAAGGCTTCAATAGCCCTAACGTTATTTTTAGCTTCTTTGATCTCATCAGCAGTGGAGGGACCATTCTAAGGAATAGTATATGATCTTTTGTAATCTTCTAGAAAGCTTTACCAATACACTTTAAGTGACATTGCATTCTACCTTTCCACATTGAATAGTTAGTGCCATCAAATCTTGGACTACCCTTGAATATTGTTGCCATCTCGGATCACCTCAAGCTTTTAGAATTCTTCAGAGGAACCTGCTCTGATAATAATTGCTAGAAAAATAAGGACAGACAACTGAGAGGGGGGTGAATCATTTGTCACAATTACATATACTTTTCTAACTTATCCTAACTTTAAACTCAGATCTTATGAATAAGCAATTAATCATGAACAATTAACACATCAGAGAGATAAATAACACCAAGATTTTTTGCGTGGAAACCCTGTTAGGGGAAAAACCACAGTGGATGTTAGTCCACAAGATTATACTCTATTAGAAGTATAAAAATAAATAATAAGGGGAATGCACATGCATTCAAGCACACTGCCTAGAGCTCACTGCTCAAATACAAAATAGGATTAAAATCCAAAGAATATGAATTGAGAAAATAGCTTCTACACAAGCTTGATTACAGTTCCAATTAAGCTCAGAAAACCTTCTTCATACTCTACTCAAACTTCTTCACTCTCTACTCAGTAATCAAATGATAAAAACACTATTCACACATTTACACTTTCTCTAGCATACATTCACACCTATGCACACACTAACTTCACTCAACCAATCACCCTTATATATCCGCTACATGGGATTTCATCACAACTTTGTCGCCCAAGAAAATAAAACATATTTTCAATGTCGTCCCAAATTTACAAATAAATTTCCAATGAAAATCCACCAAGGTCGGCCACAACATAGTGGAGACCCAAATTAATATCTCCAACACAAAAATACTTTAATTAATTTTTCCATGAGGATCCACAACATGTTACCATCAACATGTCAGCCAAGAACATGAAAACCCGAACATGCGCAAGAAAATATCTTCAACCACAAACTCTCTAACTAATGTGGACATACCACAAAGATAGAGAATGATCTAGAGACATCAAAGAACACTAAGAAATAACATAGAAGCATCCACAACAACTGAGATTAATAGAATTACACAAACTTCATTCAGGAACACTGACAACGACCACAACATACTCAAAAATTCATGCGCACCTCTGAAACTTTCGGTAGATAATCTAGAGGCATTCAACAATAAACCCTTTAATCTGCACGAGCTAATCTTAAATGTATAGATCAAGACACCTTCATGACTTGCATAGTTCCACTGGGAACCTGGAATACTTTCTTTTATAATTTTTTCAATATCCTTGACATATACAACTTCTTATACACCAAATGCTAATAGTGTTGACATCAATGACAACCACATATCAACAACCATATCCACAACATCCAACAGTATTTTCTAGCCATGTATTCAAGTTATGGGACCTTCCTCAAGCTGTAAGACTTTTTTAGAGGAACCAAGCTCTGATACCAATTGTTGAATACACCAAATATTGAGAGGGGGGTGAATCAATATTCTGCTAGCAATTTTAATTATCAACCATCTAATTATTATCCCACGACTAAATGCAATAGTGCACAAAAACATAAAAGAGATCATAACACATTGACACTAGATTTTTACGTGGAAAACCTAAAGTGGGAAAAACCATAGTGAGGATTAGCTCACAATATATTATAACTGATTATAAGATATTACATGGCTCACTGCTAGGACTCACTGTCCTTAAAAGGCTCATTGCCTAAATACATAGTTTGCTTATTAACAAGATACAAAAGGTGTGGCTCATTGCCAAGATATAAAAGGTGTGGATCATTTCCAAAATGAAATGGATAAATGCACCTACAAAGTGCTGAAGACAGTTCCGGTTATGTTCTAGAAATGTCAAACTTCTGATTTGCTTGTTGGCGTACAATTATTATTAGCAACTTCACACTATCAACCTTATTGCATCATTCACATATCATTCTCCATATCTCTTCACCGCTTTGTGCATCATAAATATATACACAACCATAACTTACTTTATCACTTAGGTTGGCTTAATACAAAATTCCTTTTGGTGCACATAGCAAAACATGTTATCCATACATTAGGTTGGTCCAGAACTAAAAAGAGGAACACACAAAAGATAAACCTTGTCGGCCAAGAGAATACCGAGCTTTTGTCACCTAGATAGCTCAATCGTATCACACAACCATACTAAGAACTTGTTTGCACCTGTAACTGATATTCTTGAGCAACATATCAAAAAATCATAGACTTCTTTTTACTGAGAATGTATTTGGATTAGGACACCAGATCAGTATGTATGCACAAATTACATAGTTAGTTACCAACCAATGTTGGCATCAATGATAACAAATCTGGAGGGCACCTTCTTCATTCTTTCAACAATCTCCCCCTTTGACAACAAATAGGAATGGTTTCCTCTTGATAGGTTATAAACACTAGGGAATTCAAAATAGGAGGTTCTTTGGTTAAGGGATTACAATTTATGGGGGTTGATGGACTAGGATTAAAATTAAAATGGATGGGTGGAGGATTAATGTTATAGGGTTTGTAAAGATGCATAGATAGGTTGATAGGGGTCTTAATGGATGAGGGATTATTAGTTTATGTGGATGATTTAATGGTTTGGTATATTTATAGGTTGATACATAACTTAATGGATGAGGGATTATAATTTTAGGTGGAGGATTTTTTAGCTTGAGATGTTTATGAGTTGATTGGGGGCTTAATGGAGGAGGGAATGACTTGGTATCTTTATCTATTGATTGGTGGGTTAATGGATAAGGCATTATCAGTTTAGGTGGATGGTTAATGGTTTAGGATTTATAGGGTTGGATAAATGAGGCTTAATATGGATATAGGTATTAGCTATGCATGGTTTTTTATTTGAAGGTTTCCTCTATGTAAGTGTTCAAGGTCATAATTGGAGTAATATTAAATCTTATGTTTATAAGGTACCTAACTAGCTTGCTCAAGGTAATATCATTAAGGGATTCATTGGTACATTTATCTTGATTGCAAAGGCTATCATCATCATTATCATGTTTGTAGGAGAACTAGGTGCATAGAATAATGATATAAATATGAGAAATCATCCTATGATAAATTCATGGTGTGAAGCACCATAGTCAAGTAACCATGTACTAAAAGAGGTAGTTGTTACTATAGTAAGGGCCTTGCCCTTTCCTTTCCCTTAAAAAATATTTTGGAAGACCCTAAGTTTGATGATACCTAAGAGATATGATCAAGAACAATAATCTTATTATTCTCAATCTAATATATGTTAGGTGATTAATTTGTTTCTTCAAAGAATTGTGTTTATCATAATTGGATGTCATACAATATGAATATTTGACCTTCTCTTTGATTTACTTCCCATATTTAGAAGAGAGGATCTTAAATTCTCTTATAAAAGAAATGGAATAATTTTAATTTTTTCCTATGTGTTGTTCTTTTTAGGTTTATTATTTTGTTACTTTTCCTTGTTGCACAAGAATTTTTTGGTCTTTTCAGTCATGTTTTGTGACCAAGGCATGAGATTGAAGATTTTAGGTTGTCCATCTAAATGGTTATATCTTGTAACCTCATGAGAGATAAAATTGTCAAGGGAAGGCATAGTAAACTCATTTCCAAGAGCAACCTTAGTAACATAAAATGTAAAAAAAGAGAGTAATCTAGAGCATAATAATAAAGTACACCAATAATCAATAAAGTGTCATGTTTTTCATTTCCACATTGATTTAATTGTATTTTGAAATACTTAAACTGAGTGAAGAATTCTTGTATGCTATCAAAATTGCATAGGTTGAAACTAATAAGTCCATTCTCCAAGAGATAATCCCTAATTTCATCTTGTTGCCCAAATGATATAGACAATGCATCTCAAATTTCCTTAGCTATGTTCAAATACTCCATATGAAAGAGAAAACCAAGGGACACATATAAATATAAAAATTCATAGGTCACATCACATTTGTTATCCCACATATCAATTCTATCTCAATTCCTATTGTTATTCTAAACAACCCTTTGCTCCTTAGCAATTCATACATTTTTTATTTTCATTAAAAAATAGTTATAGGTTGTGAGAAGAGGAATAAATTGTTGATCCATGACATAGAAATAAAGTGAGAGAATACTTAAATAAGAAGATACAAGTGCAAACCCTTATTCCTAATTAATGCAATAGATCTCTCGATAATTATACTATTGGACACTTTATTTTAATGTGATTTACAAAGCATAAACTTGAATCAAATGAGTTTTATGATATCCAAATAGTTAAAAGATGATAAAAATACAATCAAACTATTGAATATAGATTAATGAACTAAAACATTGTATAATGTTAAAAAATACAATTTAAAAGTAAACTTGTATGTAAAAGTTATAAACAAAAGAAGTTCCAAATAATAGGATTAGAAATCGTATAATATGATAAAACTCAATTTATTAAAAAAAAGAGAAGTGTCAAATTGAAAAACAATCACACCAGTGCGTAAATGATTGAGATATGGCTTCTCGAAATCAAGGTGCAAGAAAAACCCCAACAGGGGTGGGTGCCTCCAAGCCAACAAAAAGTGTTGATGTTAGTATAGTATAGGCGGCAATTAGCCAGTGGTACAGCCATGTGTGGTCATTGTATACCCAGTCAACAAAGAAGTAGGTCCAATAGTCTAGTCACTATATGTGACTCACAAAATAGAAATGTGCCACATGAAAGGGGTCTTCTAAAGCTAAGGGAGCAAGGCTCATATAAGCTGTCATCTCATAAACCCATGGTTGAAGGTCATATGTAGAGCTTATTATGACAAGAAATGAAAAACAGAAAGCAAGAATGATAGGACTGATAGTCTCATAGACTATTTTCAGTGTCAGAGAAATTAAAAGTCATTCTGGTCTATTCTATGCTGATATTCTTGGTAGTCACTGTGGCACCCACGATATACTAAATGGTAGGGGAATCTGACAAGTATTACAAATGTCACCTTACTCGTCAGGATCCCAGTACTCACAAGAGCTGTTGAATGCCTAACCACATACTTTGCACTGAATGGAATCTTGACAGGAGTACTGCAGAGTGCTTGTTACCGGGAAAGGCATGGTTGCTGTCGGTGGGGGATGGACTGAATGCCACTACAAAGTGTTGGGGGCGCCGCCATTAAGATAATGGGTAAGGTACGAGGTAAGAATGATGGGGCGAAGCTAATGGAATGGTTGTCAGCCTTTAGTGCCTTGTCGGGAATCTTGACAATGTCACCGAAGGTTGTATGTCGTAGGTTCGAGAAGAATACAAGGAGCTCCAGGCAAGTGAGTGCATACGCTGAGAGTGGTCCTTAGATCCTTCAGAGAAGTAAAGGAAAATGTGTCTTAGACATCCATGCAAATCGTGATATTGTCATTATGATTTGATTGTATAGTTTTTGAGTCAGATTTAATGTAAATTGTGATATTGTTATTATGATTTGATTGTATAGTTTTTAGTCAGATTTAATGTAAATCGTGATATTGTTATTATGGTTTGATTGTATAGTTTTTGAGTCAAATTTATTGATCTATATTTTATGAGCAATGGTTTATATGAATCTATCTTGAAGGTTTTGCAAATAGAGTAGCAAGTTAAGTGGGCTTGATCTTGGGGAAACTTCATGGTTAAGTGTGTTTGAGTATGACCTAGATGTAATGAGCATTAGTGGACCATTCATTCTCATGAGAGATGGGTTCGTGTGAACCCTACTCATGAAATATGGGTCAACGAGTTTGACTCAGAATTTTTACAGTTGAATCTTGATAGCAATATCATAATTTAACTTGTGAAAAATAACTCCATACAAACTCAACCTCATAGACATAAGGCATACATGACCTTCAACTTATAAAAATGAATCTCATATCACTTGAATTATGCAAATAAATACAAATCTTGAACTCTATAATTGTACCATCAAATCCACCTTGAAAAATGCACCGAACCCAAAAACTTGTTAGGTGATTCAAAACATGTGTAGCCTAAAAAAAAATGCAAATCAAGAACCTAAAGAATCAATGATAACCAAGATTCTATATATTTGTTTTGATGAAACTAAACGCTAAAAGTGATTATAGTGAGCCTTGTGCAAACAATCAATCACACCATTCACCATAAAATAGGTTGCATTCAAAATTTGAAAATTAAGATACTTATTCATTAACAAGAAGAAGAAACTAGTGCTCTCAAAAATAGGAAATAAAATAGATTACTCTAAATATCATAGCTCTAATACCATTTTAGATTTTGTAAAAGAAAATGTAATTTAGACCAAATATATTAGAGATAAAGATTACTAATATTCAATCAATGATTCAAAAATAAAAGTAGGAGAATAGAGTGTTTCATTAATCAAGAGACCAAATACAAATAATAGTAATGCAAGAAGCTTAATGCATATATTGAAATGTCCATTCTATATAAAACAATGCAAGCGAGTGAGTACTTAGAGAATATGTGAGAGGGGGAAGTTGGGAAATATGACCAACAGGAAGTGCAATTCTTAATATTCAAAATAGGAAAAAGTTACTCCTATAGAAGATGCTAACAATTCAACCCGCATGATTCACTCCAAGATAAGTCCAAGAAAGATAAACCTAGGTGTAGAAAAATACATGACAAACAAATGAAATGAAATTAAAAATCAACAACTAGATTAATGGATCATCATCACATTGACATGTATGCTTACTTGTTTCTAGGCACTTACATAAGCAAGACACATTTAATACTATATGTCTAAAATTCACCATAATATAGAAAAGAAAATTCTTTTGAATAATTGACATAGGTGAAAGATCCACATCATCAAATGGAATATCATGATTAGATTGGAATCCAATCAATGTAATAAACAATATCATATTCGTTAAATGCCCTAATTTTTAATCTTAGGTGCATGAGGTAATGCATTAAATTGCTAAGGGTTAAACTAGTTAATTAGTGTGTTCTTTTTGACTCCTAGCCACTCATTGATAATTATGAAATACGAGCTTAGGATTATTAGATATAACATTTTTATCTCAAGATATCTATTGATAATGGTAACCCATCATATGATATTTTTGTAAATTAAAGGCTCTCTGGAATGTAGGTTAAAATAGAGACATATCAAGTGAAGAAGATTGACAAGGACCAAACAATGCATGATAAGGAGTTTATGACAAGCCCAAGTTATCATGAAGCCTACGAGGACAAGATAATATACTATAAAATAATGTACCAGTGCCATAAATTGGTTATACAATAGGAAAGATGAATCAAACCTTGATATGTAACATTATATCTCTTAAAGTGAGTCTATATTCACTAATCAAAAATATATAGTCATGTAAGTACTCAATTTTATCAATCAAGAATGAATTGACATATAATGAAGTGTAATAAAAGACATAAAAGTCATCTTGCGCTAATTCTTCACCAAGAGTGGACACATTCCCTCATGCAATGTGGGATAAATAACAAAACTTCATAATTGAAACCTAAATAATCATGATGAAATGTTAAGGAATAATCCTCATAAAGTGCAACATCATCATGGGATGAGGTACACAATAAATTTGTAGAAGTATAATATATTAGAGAAATATCATCATGAGGCACAAAATCATCGTGCATGAAAACAAATAACTCACACCAGGCACTAGATTCATGCTTCTCATAAGATGCCAAATCAAGAGAACATAAGCTGAACGATATGGAGGTGAGGCTAGCATCAAAGGACTCAACATCATCATAAATAGATAAAATAAGTGTACTCTCCTCACATAGAGAATCATCCATAGATGTATCAAAACAAGATTTAGATGATTAACATAGGCCGTAAAAGAGGTAGCATTTTCACAAAGTATGGTGGCATATTATCTAAGTAAGAAGGAAAAATATCCATGATAAAGATATACAAATGTAAATATCTAAGTAAGAAGAAAAAGTATCCATGATAAAGATTTACAAATGTAAATTGCAATCAAAGGGTGTGAGGAGCGATCAAATACAAATGAAATAATGAAAGTCCAAAACCTAATAAAAATGGAATAATGAAGTACATATAAGAAGGATCCAAACCATAAGTAAATATGAAATAAAAATATAGCAATTAGTAATATCAGATCTAAAAATGAAAAGAAGATCAAAATCCAAGGGTAAGACCATAGAAGATTTCTTTAAAAATGTAAAGAAATAATTTTTTTTTTACTAAAAGTAGGTTTAAGGAACATGATAAGAAATATAATAAAAAAAATTAATTTAGAGCTATAATGGATCACTTATTAGAAATTAGAAAGTTGAAAATTGAAAGAAATAAGATTACTCTACTGATTTTAGTGGTAACTTTAAGAAACCCCTTATACATATAAAATCCAAACAAATCCTAGCCTAATACATTAATTTTTGTGGTGAATGAATTTCTATTTATTGATAAATATTATTCTTTTTGTGGTGAATTTGTTCATATTTACTCATAATGTGGGCTTTCGCTAGTGAATTACGGATGTAATTGAAAAATACAATATTTTAGATAAAAATATTGATTAATTAGAAAAAATGAAATACTTTAGTTAGTAAATAATTGATTGACTTCAAAAGGATAAAATAAATTATTAGATGGATTTTCAAACTTTTCAAAATAAATCAAAATGTGGTTATCAAAAATATTTTGACTTTAGATGATAATGATTAAATTATTTGGTAATTTTTAAGCTCGATTAAAATTTGAATTGTTTGAAATTTTTTACATTATTAGATGAATGTTGATTAATGACTTAAGTTTTATTTTCCAAGGAAACTTTGACACACTCACATTTGGAGATAAAAGTTCCTAAATATGCATTACCATTAATATTGTTTATAATATTGATAGCTTATACCATGCATGCAAAATAATTATTAAATTGAAATGAAATGAAATATTTTAATAACATCGATGAGAGAATTTTTAACAATATTGTGGGTAATTTGATATATAATGGCTTAAGTTATGTTTTGAGTTTAAGTTTTGATAGACTTGCATTACATGATAAAAGTTTAAGAACAGGTCTATTTAAGAGACATGTGTTAATAACTAAATGGTATTTGTTATGATATTTTTCCTTAGTTAAAATTTACTTAATTCATCTTTTATATGTTCTCCATCATTCAAAAATTGATCCCATTACTAAGTCCCTTTAAATTGTAGAGTACATTTACTGACGATAGTCCAAATACTGATGCCTTTCTTCCCATGGTGATATGTGTTTTTACTTTGTTAACCATATTCCTATGTTATGTGGAAAGTATTATTGCATCATTAGGTTTCTTTGCATAATGTGGTGATTTAGTTTCCTTTTTTCCATTTCGTGATGAGTGGTATGTATCCATGTGTTGACCTGAAAGAATATTTTTTTGCAACATGTGTATTATTAGTCCATGTCATGCTAGCTATTTTCCACATCGATATTGAATTTATTTTAATTTGAAAACTTGTTAAGATTAAATGCAAAGTGTATTCTTATTGCATTTCTTGCATCCTTGATATCATAATTTTTCAATGCTTATAATATTGATACCTTAGTAGAGAATTATGCTTCATATTGCAAGTTAAAAATTTGTTGATCATCTTTAAAGACTTCCCAACTTACTTGATTATTTGGAACAACAAATCTTACAACTAACCTAATGTGTATTTCCCTTTTGATTGCAACATATGTTGGTATATCAAAGTGAGCACCAACTGATGCAAGTCTACCATGATGCTTATTTTAATCTCTAGGGATAGTTTGGATGTCAAATCCCTCAAAACCATCAATCAAATCCCAAACCCTATGTTTGTAAGATTTTAGAAAATTATACTTTGCCATGTTTTGAGTTATGATCTGATTTACAATCAATTTGTTATCTCCAATGACTTAAAATAACTTGATCTTTATTTTTTGTGCAATTTAGAGACATTGAATTAGGGCTTCATATTCAACTAGATTGTTAGTGCAACTAAATTGAAGTCCAAAAGAGAAGTATTACTTCTCCTTTCTAGGAGATACTAGCATCAAACTAGCACTAGCACCAAATTTGTTTCTTGAAGCATCAATAAACAACTACCACAACCCTTCCATGTCTTTGTGAGTTTTTATGATGTTGGAGATGGGGGTATCTTTCTCATGTGTGCAATAAGTTACCAAGATAGTTTTCTCTTCTTTAATAGTAAATGGATTAAATTGAGAATAATTTTCCCATTCATCTAGCAAGAAATCAAGGACATTTTCGAAGAGAGTAGCAAGCTCATGAATGGTGTATTATTTCCCTTGGTCATGCACTATGCAGTTCATATTAATGGGGTTAGGAGTGTAGGTTAAATGTGATATTTAGTAAGTGGTTATGCTTTGATGGTCACTTTAGTACAATATCTTGTCTTGAATAATATTTGGGACCAATTGGAGGATAGATACCCACCTATCTTGGAAGTGAACTCTCTAGAAAAACATATTGCAAATAAGGCAGGGAGGTCTATGATAGATATGTAGTAAAAAAAATTAGAGGCAAGAGTCAGGTGGGCCAACCAACAACCAGGCCTCATGGGCTTAAATTTTTTCCCTCAAGCCTTAATAGGGCATTTTTTTCTTTCATGGGCCATATCTTTTCATCCAGGACTCCATTTTTTTGAAAATGAGATATTTTCTGAAAGATTGTTCCAAGTATTTCATAGTGGTGTAGGTGATTTAAATTTAGATTTTTTGTAAGTCCATTTTATTTACATTTGAAGTCAAATCTCTCATTTAAATCTTCAAGTTCATAATTTTTCTCTTGGATTTTCAATTTTGGCGATTTTTGTGGTATTGGAAAGGTATCGAGGAGCTACTTTATTATGTCCATGAAATTTTTCAGCTTCAGTTCCAAGTACATGTTATTCATTTTTTTACAAATTTCACATTATGAATTATTACTTGGATATCCTTACACCTAGAGAAGTTCTATCTTTTTGGGAGGACTTCATTTTTTGATATTCATCTATTTGGGAGTTTCTATTTGTTTTTGAGGGTTTTTGTCTTTGTAATTTTGGATACTTATGTTGGTCATTATGGGTTTTCATTTCATCCTTCTCTGATCATATTTGAAAGGGGGAATTATAATAAATGAGATATGGTATCATTAAAAATATCCATTGGCTTCATATGTTGCCACATTTGTATGGTCTTGTTCTCTCTCTACATATTTATAGTAATAAATTTTCTTAGAATTATAAAATGGATCATGTATTAGGAGTTATTGCTATGCATGTTGATGGTGACATTTTGAATGCTCTTGTTTATTTTGAGTGTCCTCATGCACTTTAGACTAAAATTTGGGAGATATATAGAGATCTTGATACTCAACCATTCCTATATGATCTTGTTTCAAATTATCTTGTACCTCTTCATGTTTTAGATAGGATACCATATGACTAAGATACTATTCAAGAGTTTTATTCTTTAGAGTTTTTGATTCTTCAAATGAAGATGATAAGTGTAGTACCCCTCCATTTTTCTTATGTTTTTTGTTAGCATGTTTTCACTTTGATAGACCTTGGTACTTTGTTTTGATGTATTGATTGCTGACATTAGAGCAATGGTGTATTTATTTTGTGATGTGATGATACATTGTATGGTGGTAATTATTTCTGACATGCTTTATGTTAGCACAAATGTTTACTTCAGATGTTACTGCTATATATATGTTTATGGTAGATTAATTGTTATTTATTTTGTCAGTTTGATGTGATATTGTATTGGTGAGGAGAACAGAGTTGCATCACTCACTTGCGAGTGCCCTATGATTTCCGTGATTTTCTCCTCACGGTGTGTTTGAATCTTGGATTATATACATGTATGTCATTTGTCTGATTGTAGGATTGCAGGTACATGACACTGACTCCACCCGGTTTCACAGGTCTGAGCATGTCAAGGCTCAATGGTAATGTTGATTGGGAGGTAGTAACGAGGTTTTTCCTAGTCTAGTCTCAAACCCAGTCATAGTATGTCGTCAGTTTAGGTCTAGTATTTTTGGTTGTTTCGTCTGTGTCTGTCTTGATTATTTGTTATGAAGGGATTTATTTTGTGAATTTAATGGTAGGCCATTGTTCTTAATAATTTAATGCTTATTTAAATTAATTTTAAATAAAGTAAATAAAAGCTTTATATTTTATTTAATTAATTAAATTAGTTTATTTGGTTAAACAATTTAATCATTGTGATTAAAGTTATTTTATTAAATTAATTAATTAATTAATTAAAGTTGCTTTTATTTGTGAGAATAGTTAAAATACTCTTTAAATGTTTTGTGAGAAATGGAATTTTAAATATGAATTAAAATAAAAAGGAAATTGATTTTTGAACTCTTTAATTCTTTAATTCTTTAAAATAAAATATATTCTTGATAATGGTGGGAAGAAAATATCCGTGAGTGGTTACTAGATATTTTCTTGAATTGCCATGTGTGTTAGTTCAATTAATTGCAGAAATTCTTGTTGGGGAGTTTCTCGGAAAGAATATTGGGAGATTTGGGAAAACAAGAAAACACTTCACGGGAAAAGAAAAGAATAGAGAGTTCTGCTAAAAAAATTGGGATTTCTTGATTTGGGGTTTTGATTTAATTTCTAGAGGAAGTTCTCAAATACATATTTGTTTAGTAATTTGCAATCTTTTGGAAAAGAGGAGATTTGAAAGGGCTCTCGAAGTTGCATTCGGCAGGAAAATCATTTCTTCATCTGTCAATTCTTCAAGCTACAGGAATACAGGTTCTTTGCTAATTATTTTTTTAGTTTTGTGACTTGAAAAGATTGTCTGTATGAAGATTTAAATTTATAGAAGCTTTGTTAATTTGTAAAAATTAAAAGATTGTCTGAGGAAATGATTTTTATTGAAGCTTCTGTTCTTCTCGATAAAATATTTTGTGGAAAATTTGTTACCTCTCTGTGAAAATTTTGAAACAAAACTTTATAGTGAAACCAGAGAGCAACCCAGAAGGTTTTGTTAAACAATAGAATATTGTCAAAAGCAACAAAAGAGAATTTCTATAGATTTGTAAAAGAAACTTATTGATTTATTGGAGGAAACATAAACCTCTATGTTAAACTGTGCTATTCATGTAGAAAAGGTTTTAGAACTTGGTTTGAAAAATAAAACCCTTTGTGATTGAAATTGGAATTCTTTGAGAATTTTTTTTGTAAATTGACAAATTTCTCAATTTCCTGTAGAAAATCGTTTCTAAAAATATTTGCCTGAGTTTATTATATTATTTGTTAAATAAAATAAAATGATATATATACGTATAAATGATGTATATACATATACATATACAAATATATATATATATATATATATATATATATATATATATATATATATATATACTCTAAAATTTTAATTTCTATATATCATTAAATCCGTACGAATTAAAAAAAATTCGCAAGAATATAATTTTGGATTTTTTTTGTTTTGTATTAAAATTCTGTGTATGCGTATGGGGGCTGCGGCCACTTCCACAGCTGCAAAGGGGGCGGTGGGAGTAGCCCAACGCCGCTCCACCCACACAGGCCGATGCCCATGAAAGGAGCTGGCAACTGTGATTAAAACTGCGGAAATTTTATTCAATTATGATTTGCTTTAAAAAAAAAAAAACATGAATTCACATGTTTCTTTTATAAATTTTGATTTCTTATTTAAATGAATTCAGATTTTGGCTTAAAGATATAAAAATTATATATATATATATATATATTTATGTGTATATATATATACTGATATAGTTTTAGGAAAATAATTTAATATTAAAAAAAGGTTTCTTTATTAGGTGCATGTATTGCATGAGTTTAACTACTCTTAAAACAATAAGATTGAAAGAGAAAATAGATATTTATTTTTATGTGAAATTGAGAAAATCAAAATTAGATTAATTGATTCAATTCTTTTTAATTGTTTGAGAAAAGAACTATAATCATGTTGTTTGATTTTCATACTAAATGAAATTGATTTGATTGGATTTAGCAAATCCTAATAATAGATTCTTATTTTTGCCTAAAATGCTTTAAGTTGTTTTATATTCTTGTTGGGCAAATAGGGGTTAATTGAGATTATAAGTCTTCCAGATGTAATTTCTTGAGGGGAGTTAATTTTCATGATGGTATCATATTTTGAATAAACTAGGGTAGTGCACATGATTTTGTTTGGTTTCTAGACACCTGGTTCTATGAACAGGTTGTGAAGTCCATTGTTATATGATTGGTATTTGATGCTAGTTTATGTGCACTTTTTCTACCTTAGTTAGTGGACTTAGATTCCTTGTGTTATTATTAGGGGAGTGGCTCTTAGTGAGGGCCGGCACAAAAAGTGGTTCTAGGGTAACTCATGTACAGTTAGTAAATAGGCAGTCTAACACCTTTAACTGGATTAATTATGCCTCATTCATGGACTCAAGGGCTAGTACATACTTGAGAATGAGTCGAGAAGGCCTGGAATGACAAAGTCGATATCTTGTTATTTTAAAAGATATTCGATTCCGCAACAGATCACATGAGGGGCCAGGTTTCATAAGAGGTTACCAGGGTAACCCAAGTTGGGGGCCGGAACCTAGGAAGAAACACCAAGGTAACCTATGCAACATTGTGACATGACACTCCACCTATAATAACAATGACCGTGTGAACTTAGTATATTTGATCATTCTGTTCTGGAAGCAATGTAACCAATAATTTAAGCTGGTACTTGTATAGTTTTGTCTATAGTTTTACTTGTGTCTAGGGTTTGTAGGTTATGTCAAGGGAACCTTTTTACTATCTCCTAGCACGAGGGGTGGGCTTACGGGTACCGCATGGTTGGGAGGAACGTGCACCTTACTCCGTTGGGTCCCCAGTTCTTGTTCGTGGCAATGAGTACTTCTTGGATGGAGAGCTTGTGAGTGAAAATATACTCTTTTTTTTGTATCAGTGGAAACTTTACATATGTATCACTCCTCAATTGTTAACAAGGTGAACTTTTGTAATATGTAATTGTATACTTTTATTTGACCTACCTCATTTGGAAAATGAGTATTGTAAATATTATTTCAAATGAAATGTAAGAAATAATCATATTTTCTCTCTATATCTTTAATGATGTCATTTAAATGTTATTCAATGTATGCTCTTAAATTTATGTGAATTAAATACAAGCTATGTTAAATACTATTTTCATCTATGGGATTTTCAAGTAGTGTGTCGTCACGTTACTTAGGGAATGTTTGCAATTAGTAAAGTTAATGTTTACACTTTAATTTTTTTTTTATTACACTTTCATTGTCAATGCAACATTCTTTAGGTTACAAGACGGGGCATTATAATGAGGTTTCTTTAGATTCTTCTTCTCCACCTTTAGAGAATTTGATGATCCTTCACCTTCATTGATTCTTTGTGTAGAGTCATTGATTGAGGCTCACATCATTCTAGTTCATCATGACCATCTATCTTTTGTTTCTCCTTCAAAGTTTAGAGTTGCTTCTTCAAAAGCTTCTAGTGATTATTTATAGTAGGTAAATCACTATCTTTTAGATACATGTTTGTGTGATGATTTTTTGATAGGTATTTCATACTTGTTTGTGGAGTCTCACATTTTAGATTTGGAGGACATATTTGAGGGGTTACCTCTCCTCTTTGATGATGGTTATTGCATTATTATTGTCAAAACACATTTTTCTTTGGAGATTTTTCAACATTAGTTTCCACAAAGTCTTGGTTTATCACCTTCTTTGATTGGGCGTGTACCTGATTTGATTGTGGCATCACCATCTTCCATAAAAATGATGAAACATGAGCATATTTCAAATATATCATCATACATATTCATCCTTATTCCTATCAATTCCTATCTAGAATGGGAAGCATTCCTACGATATATATACTTGGGCCTTTTTCTTCACAAGGGAAGGGATGTTGTTTGTCGGCATTGGATCATCTTTTGTGCTCAAGCATTCACCATTTCTTTAAGAAATTACACATTGTGGGGAGGCTACATATTCTATCTCTTTCCCTCTTATGGGGGTTATTTATTGTATATTTGTGATGGATGTAGTCTATGGGGAGTTATGTTGAGTCCTCCATACATAATTTCTTTTTTCACTTGTACATGATTGTTTTCATGAATTCTCCCTATTGGAGATGGTTTTTTCCATGTGGTTTTTCTCCTTTTCTTTGTTTGTGAGAGATCATTTGTAATGGAATTGTAGCTGGGACCATCCATGAATATTTTACATCATTTGCATTGGTTTTTTCCTCCCTAAGTTGCACTTAAGAGGGATATTGGTGTGAATATGGTATTTTACCTAACTAGTTCACTAGTAGGTACTATTCACATGTTAAGTTTACTTAGGTCCTAAGAATATTTCTAGAAGTATTAATTTTCATTAGATCTTATCTTATCTTACATAATTTACTTCTTGTGTCCTAAGTCATTTAATATAATTTGTTGAGTTAGTTGTCTCATATTATAAGATTAAGACACATATTCTGATCTTGTTTGATCCTATCCTTCACCTTGTCTATTTAAGAAAGGCTCTTGTACATTGTTGTATTATAATATCAAGCAAGCTATTTTTTGTCATACTATCTTATAGAAGGTTATCTTTTATTTTGCAAGTGATCCTAGGGTGCATGAGCTAATTTTCAACACCTACAATCGTTAGATAGCTTGGAGCTATTTGGATTTTCAAATTTCTTGTTTGTGAGGAAACCAAAATGAACAAAGATAGTTGGTCTTGGCAATGGATAGTATCTTAGTGCTTGGATGGGGTCAGTGGTGGATTGAGAGGATGTTTATGTTTGATTAGGATTAATGGGGCAAATGGAGATTCTTTGACCTTGAGTTGTTTGTGGATGAGTTTGATCATGCATTGGGAAAGGATCTTAATGTTTATTTTATGATTTAGGCATATTTCCCTTAAGATTGACATGCCCTTGATTAATGAGATATTACATGTATCTCTTGAACTTCAAGTGTCAAAAATTGGGATGTTTGTGGATCTTGGATTTTATCATGGATGTCACAAATGTGGTGGATTGATTCTGTTTATCCTTTTGTTTGGTTTTATTTATGGGAATGGATATACTAGGGGTTCTTGGATGATCTTGACATGATCACACTTGTGAGGGGTGTGACACAAATCCTCAAATTCATGTTTTTGTCTATGATTCCTTAATAATAGCCCTTGGATAACATTCTTCAAATCTATCTTGGGTTAATTGGATTGATTATATTGATTAATTTGATAAAATTTATTAGGTTGTTTCTTAATATTTGAATTTTATTTGATGAAGGAATTATACGAGGGGATAGGGTTGTTTATTCACTTGATACATGGATTTGGTTAAGCATATATTGGTTTTGTCCTTGGTTCAAGCATGAAGGATCCTTTTCCTCTAGAATGGTTTCCTCTTGATAGGTTATCAACACTAGGAAATTTGGACTAGGAGGTTCATTGGTCAAGGGATTACAATTTATGGGGGTTAATAGACTAGGATTAAAATTGAAATGGATGGGTGGAGGATTAATATTGTAGGGTTTGTAAAGATGGATAGATGGGTTGATAGGGGTCTTAGTGGAAGAGGGATTATAAGTTTATGTGGATGATTTAATGGTTTGGGATATTTATAGGTTGATAAGGGGCTTAATAGAGAAGGGATTATATTTTTAGCTGAAGGATTTAATATCTTGGGATCTTTATGTGTTGATTTGTAGATTAATAGATAAGGGATTATTAGCTTAGGTGGATGGTTAATGGTTTAGGATTTATAGGCTTGGATAAATGAGGCTTAATATGGATAGAGGCATTAGCTATGCAAGGTTTTTTATTTGAAGGTTTCCCCTATGTAAGTGTTCAAGGTAATAATTTAGAGGAATAGTAACTCTTATGTTTATAAGGCACCTAAGCATGGCATCTTTGTTTAGAATTAGGACAACTAGCTTGCTCAAGATAATATCAATAAGGGATTCATTGGTACATTCATCTTGATCGACAAGGCTATCATCATCATTATCATGTTTGTAGGAGAACTAGATGCATAGAATAAGGATATAAATATGAGAACTCAACCTATGATAAAGTTGTGGTGTGAAGCACCATAGTCAAGTAACCATGTACTAGAAGAGGTAGATGTTACTATAGCAAGGGCCTTCCCCTTTCCTTTCCCCTAAAAAATATTTTAGAAGACCCTAAGTTTGATGAAACCTAAGAGATAGGATCAAGAACAATAATCTTTAAATTTTCAAGAATATATGTTAGGTGATTAATTTTTTTCCCCAAAGAATTGTGTTTATCATAATTGGATGTCTTTCAATATGAATATTTGACCTTTTCTTTGATTTACTTTCCATATTTAGAAGAGAGGATCTTAAATTCTCTTATAAAATAAATGGAATACTTTTTAATTTTTTCCTATGTATTGTTATTTTTGGGTTTATTATTCTGTTACTTTTCCTTGTTGTACAAGGTTTTTTTTGGGTCTTTGAGTCATGTTTTGTGACCAAGACATGAGATTTAGAAGATTTTAGGGCCTCCATCTAAACGATTATACCTTGTTTCCTCATGAGAGATAAGATTGTCAGGGGAAGGCATAGTGAACTCAATTCCAAGAGCAACTTTAGTAACATGAAATGTAAAAATAAAATAGAGTAATCTAAACCATTATAACAAAGTCAAGGTGCAAGAAAAACCCCAAAAGGGGTGGGTGCCTCCGAGCCAACAAAAAGTGTTGATGTTAGTAGAGTATAGGTGGCAATTAGCCAGTGGTACAGCCATGTGTGGTCATTGTATACTTAGTTTCCCTGTCAACAAAGAAGTGGGTCCAATAGTCTAGTCACCATATGTGACTCACAAAATAGAAATGTGCCACATGAAGGGGTCTTCTAAAGCTAAGGGAGCAAGGCTCATAAAAGCTGTCGTCTCATAAACCCATGGTTGAAGGTCATATGTAGAGCTTATTATGACAAGAAATGAAAAACAGAAAGCAAGAACGATAGGACTGATAGTCTCATAGACTATTTTCAGTGTCATAGAAATTAAAAGTTATTCTGGTCTATTCTATGCTGATATTCTTGGTAGTTACTGAGGCACCCACGATGTACTAAATGGTAGGGGAATCTGACAAGTACATTACAAATGCCACCTTAGTCGTCAGGATCCCAGTACTCACAAGAGCTGTTGAATGCCTAACCACATACTTTGCACTGAATGGAATCTTGACAGGAGTACCGCCATAGTTGCTGTCGGTGGGGGATGGACTGAATGCATAGTGTCGTGGCCACCGCCATTAAGATAATGGTTAAGGTACGAGGTAAGAATGATGGGACGAAGCTAATGGAATGGTTGTCAGTCTTTAGTGCCTTGTTGGGAATCTTGACGATGTCACCGAAGGTTGTATGTTGTAGGTTCGAGAAGAATACAAGGAGCTCCAGGCAAGTGAGTGCATACGCTGAGAGTGGTCCTTAGATCCTTTAGAGAAGTAAAGGGAAATGTGTCTTAGACGTCCATGCAAATCGTGATATTGTTATTATGATTCAGATTTAATGTAAATTAAATTGTGATATTGTTATTATGATTTGATTGTATAGTTTTTGAGTCAGATTTATTGATCTATATTTTATGAGTAATGGTTTATATGAATCTATCTTGAAGGTTTTGCAAATAGAGTAGCAAGTTAAGTGGGCTTGATCTTGGGGAAAGTTCATGGTTAATTGTGTTTGAGTATGATCTAGATGTAATGAGCATTAGTGGACCATTCATTCTCATGAGAGATGGGTTAGTGTGAACGCTACTCATGAAATATGGGTCAATGAGTTTGACTCAAAAATTTTACAGTTGAATCTTGATAGCAATATCATAATTTGACTTGTGAAAAATAACTCCTTATTGATGCATACAAACTCAACCTCGTAGACATAGGGTACATGACCTTCAACTTATAAAAAGGAATATCATATCACTTGAACTATGCAAATAAATGCAAATCTTGAACTCTATAATTGTACCATCAAATCTACCTTGAACAATGCACCGAACCCAAAAACTTGTTAGGTGATTCAAAACATGTGTAGCCTAAAAAAAAAAGCAAATCGAGAACCTAAAGAATCAATGATAACTAATATTCTATATATTTGTTTTGATGAAACTAAAAGCTAAAAGTGATTATAGTGAGCCTTGTGCAAACAATCAATACACCATTCACCATAAAATAGGCTCCATTCAAAATTTGAAAATTAAGATACTTATTCATTAACAAGAAGAAGAAACTAGTGCTCTCAAAAATAGGAAACAAAATAGATTACTCTAAATATCATAGCTCTAATACCATGTTAGATTTTGTAAAAGAAAATATAATTTAGACCAAATATATTAGAGATAAAGATTACTATTCAATCAATGATTCAAAAATAAAAGTAGGAGAATAGAGTGTTTCATTAATCAAGAGACCAAATACAAATAATAGTAATGCAAGAAGCTAAATGCATATATTGAAATGTCCATTCTATATAAAACAATGCAAGCGAGTGAGTACTTAGAGAATATGTGAGAGGGGGAAGTTGACAAATATGACCAATAAGAAGTGCAATTCTTAATATTCAAAATAGGAAAGAGTTACTCCTACAGAAGATGCTAACAATTCAACCCCCATGATTCACTCCATGATAAGTCTAGGAAAGATAAACCTAGGTGTAGGAAAATACATGACAAACTAATAAAATGAAATTAAAAATCAACAACTAGATTAATGGATCATCATCACATTGACATGTATGCTTACTTGTTTCTAGGCACTTACACAAGCGAGACACATTTAATACTATATGGACCTAAAATTCACCACAATATAGAAAAATAAATTCTTTTGAATAATTGACATAAATGGAAGATCCACATCATCAAATGGAATATCATGATTAGATTGGGATCCAATCAATGTAATCAACAATATCATATTCCTTAAATGCTCTAATTTTTAATCTTAAGTGCATGAGGTAATGTATTAAATTGTTAAAGGGTTAAACTAGTTAATTAGTGTGTTCTTTTTGACCTCTAGCCACTCATTGATAATTATGAAATACGAGCTTGGGATTATTAGATATAACATTTTTATCTCAAGATATCTATTGATAATAGTAACCCATTGTATGATATTTTGGTAAAGTAAAGGCTCTTTGGAATATAGGTTAAAATAAAGACATATCAAGCGAAGAAGATTGACAAGGACCAAACAATGCGTGATAAGGAGTTTATGACAAGTCAAAGTTATCGTGAAGCCTACTAGGACAAGATAATATACTATAAAATAATGTACCAATGCCATAAATTGGTTATACAATAGGAAAGATGAATCAAACCTTGATATGTAACATTATATCTCTTAAAGTGAGTCTATATTCATTAATCAAAAATATATAGTCATGTGAGTACTCAATTTTATCAATCAAGAATGAATTGACATGTAATGAAGTGTAATTAAAGACATCAAAGTCATCTTGCACTAATTCCTCACCAAGAGTGGACACATTCCCTCATGCAATGTGGGATAAAATAACAAAGCTTCATGATTGAAACCTAAATAATCATGATGAAATGTTAAGGAATAATCCTCATAAAGTGCAACATCATCTTGGGATGAGGTACATTATAAATTTGTAGAAGTATAATATATTAGAGAAATATCATCATGAGGCACAAAATCATCATGCATGAAAAAAGATAACTCACACCAGGCACTAGATTCATGCTTCTCATAAGATGCCAAATCAAGAGAACATAAGCTAAACAATATGGAGGCGAGGCTAGCATCAAAGGACTCAACATCATCATAAGTAGATAAAACAGGTGTACTCTCATCACATAGAGAATCATCCATAGATGTATCAAATAATCATAGGATCAAAACAAGATTTAGATCATTAACATAGGCTGTAAAAGAGGTAGCATTTTCATAAAGTATGGTAGCATATTATCTAAGTAAGAAGGAAAAATATCCATGATAAAGATATACAAATGTAAATTGCAATCAAAGGGTGTGAGGAGCGATCAAATACAAATAAAATGATGAAAGTCCAAAACCTGATAAAAATGGAATAATGAAGTACATATAAGAAGGATCCAAACCATAAGTAAATATGAAACAAAAATATAGCAATTAGTAATATTAGATCTACAAATAAAAATTAAAAGAAGATCAAAATCCAAGGGTAAGACCCTAGAAGATTTCTTTATAAATGTAAAGAATTTTTTTTATTTTTTATTTACTAAAATTAGGTTTAAGGAATATGATAAGAAATATAATAAAAAAACTTAATTTAGAGCTATAATGGATCACTTATTAGAAATTAGAAAGCTGAAAATTGAAAGAAATAAGATTACTTTGCTGATTTTAGTGGTAACTTTAAGAAACCCCTATACATATAAAATCCAAACAAATCCTAGCCTAATACATTAATTTTTTTGGTGAATGAATTTCTATTTATTGATAAATATTATTATTTTTGTGGTGAATTTGTTCATATTTACCCATAATGTGGGCTTTCGCTAGTGAATTACAGATGTAATTGAAAAATACAATATTTTAGATAAAAATATTGATTAATTAGAAAAAATGAAATACTTTAGTTAGCAAATAATTGATTGACTTCAAAAGGATAAAATAAATTATTAGATGGATTTTCAAACTTTTCAAAATAAATCAAAATGTGGTTATCAAAAATATCTTGACTTTAGATGATAATGATTAAATTATTTGGTAATTTTTAATCTCGATAAAGTTTGAATTGTTTGAAATTTTTTACATTATTTGATGAATGTCGATCAATGCCTTAAGTTTTATTTTCCAAGGAAAATTTGACACACTCACATTTGGAGATAAAAGTTCCTAAATATGCATTACCATTAATATTGTTTATAATATTGATAGCTTATACCATGCATGCAAAATAATTATTAAATTGAAATGAAATGAAATATTTTAATAACATCAATGAGAGAATTTTTAAAAATATTGTGGGTATATTATGATCAATGGCTTAAGTTATGTTTTGAGTTTAAGTTTTGATAGACTTGCATTACATGATAAAAGTTTAAGAATAGGTCTATTTAAGAGACATGTGTTAACAACTAAATGGTATTTGTTATGATATTTTTCCTTAGTTAAAATTTACTTCATTCATCTTTTATGTGCTCTCCATCATTCAAAAATTGACCCCATTACTAAGTCCCTTTATATTGTAGAGTACATTTACTGATGATAGTCCAAATATTGATGCCTTTCTTCCCAAGGTGATATGTGTTTTTACTTTGTTAACCATATTCCTATGTTATGTGGAAAGTATTATTGCATCATTTGGTTTCTTTGCATAATGTGGTGATTTAGTTTCCTTTTTTCCATTTCGTGATGAGTGGTATGCATCCATGTGTTGACCTGAAAGAATATTTTTTTGCAACATGTGTATTATTAGTCCATGCCATGCTAACTATTTTCCACATGGATATTGCATTTATTTTAATGTGAAAACTTGTTAGTATTAAATGCAAAGTGTATTCTTATAGCATTTCTTGCATCCTTGATATCATAATTTTTTAATGCTTATAATATTGATACCTTAGTAGAGAATTATGCTTCATATTGCAAGTTAAAAATTTGTTGATCATCTTTAAAGACTTCCCAACTTACTTGATTATTTGGAACAACAAATCTTACAACTAACCTAATGTGCATTTCCCTTTTGATTGCAACATATGTTGGTATATCAAAGTGAGCACCAACTGACGCAAGTCTACCATTATGCTTATTTTAATCTCTAGGGATAGTTTGGATGTCAAATCCCTCAAAACCATCAATCAAATCCCAAACCCTATGTTTGTAAGATTTTAGAAAATTATACTTTGCCATGTTTTGAGTTATGATCTGATTTACCATCAATTTTTTATCTCCAAAGACTTAAAATAACTTGATCTTTATCTTTTGTGCAATTTAGGGACCTTGAATTAGGGCTTCATATTCAACTAGATTGTTAGTGCAACTAAATTGAAGTCCAAAAGAGAAGTATTACTTCTCCTTTCTAAGAGATACTAGCATCAAACTAGCACTAGCACCACTTTTGTTTCTTGAAGCATCAATAAACAACTACCGCAACCCATCCATGTCTTTGTGAATTTTTATGATTGTGGAGATGGGGGTATCTTTCTCATGTGTGCAATAAGTTACCAAGATAGTTTTCTCTTCTTTAATAGTAAATGGATTAAATTGAGAATAATTTTCCCATTCATCTAGCAAGAAATCAAGGACATTTTCGAAGAGAGTAGCAAGCTCATGAATGGTGTATTATTTCCCTTGGTCATGCACTATGTAGTTCATATTAATGGGGTTAGGAGTGTAGGTTAAATGTGATATTAAGTGGTTATGCTTTGATGGTCACTTTAGTACAATATCTTGTCTTGAATAATATTTGGGACCAATTGGAGGATAGATACCCACCTATCTTGGAAGTGAACTCTCTAGAAAAACATATTGCAAATAAGGCAGGGAGGTCTATGATAGATATGTACTAAAAAATAGTACAACTAGGATATGTATGAAAGGTCAAATCTAGGTCCTTAATGAACCCCACTATCTTAACAATAGTACCATCCAATTGCATAAATCATTTAGTTAAAAGTTCATATTTTATGCCAAGGATATCAACTACTTTCTTGGGCATAATAGAGTTGCTAGCCCTAAATATTGTTAGATGCATAGGAAAACTGAGAGGGGAGTGAATCCATTGTATAGTTTAAAACATTAAAAACCATCATAACATTCAGATCTGCATTAGCCCTTAAACATTTAACAACCATTAAACCCTTATCATGCATTATTAGAATGGAAACATATGAAACAATAACAAAAACACATCCAAACACATAAGAAATGTAATGCCTCTCCTTGTAACCTAAGGAATGATGCATTGTCTACGGAAGTGTAATAATTTTTTTTTTAAATGTAAATATTAATTATACTTATTGCAAACATTCCCTAAGTAACGTGACGACACACTACTTGAAAATCCCATAGATGACAATAGTATTTAACATTGCATATATTTAATTCACATAAACTTAAAAGCATACATTGTATAACATTTAAATTTCATCAATGAAGGTATAATGTACATAAAAAAATCTTTCATACATTGCATTTGAAATAACATTACAATACTCATTTTCCAAATGAGGTAGATCAAATAGAAGTTTACAATTACATATTACAAATGTTCACCTCATTAACAATTGAGGAATGATACAAGTATAAAGTTTCCACTGATACAAATAAGAAAGTTACATATATCCACATACAAGCTCTCCATCCATGAAGTACTCGTTGCCATGAACAAGAAACTGGGGACCCAACAAAGTAAGGTGCATGTTCCACCCAACCATGCGGTACCCGTAGGTCCACCCCCCATGCTAGGAGATAGTAATAAGGTTCCCTAGACATAACCTACAAACCCTAGACACAAGTAAAAACCATAAACAAAACTACACAAGTACAAGCTTAACTTATTGGTTAACTACATTGCTTCTAGAACTGAATGATCAAATACTAAGTTCACAAGGTCACTGTTATTCTAGGTGGAGTGTCATCACAATGTTGCATAGGTTACCCTGGTGTTTCTTCCTAGGTTCCGGCCCCCAACTTGGGTTACCCTGGTAACCTCTTACGAAACCTGGCCCCACATGCAAACTGTTGCGGAATCAAATATCTTTTAAAGTAACAAGATATCGACTTTTCCATTCCAGGCCTTCTCAACTTATTCTCAAGATTGAACTAGCCCCTGAGTCTATAAGTGAGGCTTATTAATCTAGTTAAATATTTTGGAATACCCAATGTGTTGATTTAGTTTTCACTGATTAACTAACTCTACATGAGTTAACCTGGCACCACTTTGTGTGCCGACCCTCATAAAGAGCCACTCCCCTAAGAATAACACAATGAAACTAACTCTACTAACTAAGGTAACCATGTTGCACATATACCAACAACAAGGAATAACATAACACAATAAACATTATACCTTGTTCATAGAACTAGGAGTCTAAAAACCAAATAGAATCATGTGCACTACCCTAGTTTATTCAAAATATAAACCATCATGAAAACAACTCTCTTTCAAGAAATTACTTTTGGAAAACTTATATTCATAGAAACCATTAAAGATATAACTCCCTCAAAAGAAACTATGTCTGGAAGACTATTAACTTGAATAATCCCCAAATTTTCCCAACAAGATTATAAAAGAAAATAAAACTTAAAATGCAGTTCAAACATTTATTTAACTATCTCTAGGATTTTCTAAATCCAACTGCCATCTCAAGATAATAATAATAATTCTTGGACCAAAGTATACTATCTTAATACAATTTCATTTTCAAACAAATAATGCATTAGAATTTAATTGTTTTCTACAATTTCTCAATCATAACAATCATTTCTCTCTACAGAACATTTTATTTTGAAAAAAATTCATTTCATTCTTCTATTTAAGAAATATACATTTAGAATGTATATATACAATTTTCAACATATTAAAAATTAAATATAAAAATTTCCATCAAATATAAATATGTATATATATATATATTTAAATTTATCAGAAATAAGTCTATATTCACTAATAATTAGACATAATTATAAATTCATATAATTACAATATATATACATATTATATATATAACATTTATTATTAATAATATATATTACATATATAATTTATATATAAAAAAATAATAATTATCATTTAAAAATGAAATAAAAATAAAATAAATTAAAAATCTATAAACTTAATTTAAACCCTAGGCAGGGCTGGCTGCCTAAACACAGCCGAACCCTCCATGGGTGTGGTTGTGTAGGCAGCACCGGTCCTGCCCTCACAGCCGCTCCCTTATGGGGGACAGCTGTGGGGAATAAGCCCCCAACGCCTCCATTAAAAGAAATCTTAACTTTTTTTTTAACAAGGAAATTCTAGCGATTTTCTAAGGCAATGAACATAGCGATTTTCTAAGGCAATGATCACTGCGATTTTAAATAAAAAGAAATTATATATATGTATTTGTATGTGTATATGTATATATAACACTAATACATACATATATATATATAATTTTTAAATAACAATAAAAATACTGTAACTGGGCAATTATTTTCAACAAGGTTTTCTACAGGAAATTGGGAAAACTATAAATTTGAACAATTTATTCCCAAATTAATAATTTCAATAACAGAGGTTTTCATATGAAAACCCCCAAATTCCAAGATCTTTTCTACAGGTAATATTAATCAAAATTCTACTCAGAGGTTTCTTTTCCCAAATCTAACACCAGGTTTTTATAGAGAATTTAATTTAAAATTCTATAAAGATTTCTTCTATCTCCTTTGAGAATTTACTACTATTTAACAAATCTTTTGTGTTGCCCTCTGATTTCACTATAAATCTAACACCATTATCAAGAATTTATTCCATTTAAAAGAATTAAAGAATTCAAAAATCAAATTTATTTTCTTTATTTTTATACATATTTAAAATTCCATTTCCCACAAAGCATTTAATTTATATTTAATCTATTCTCACAATAAAAGTAACTTTAATTAATTAATTAATTAATTTAATAAAATAATTTTAATCTCAATGACTAAATTATTTTACCAATAAACTAATTTAATTAATTAAATAAAATATGAAGCTTTTATCTACAATATTTAAAATTAATTTAAATAAACATTAAATTACAAGGAACATTAATCTAACATTAAATTCACAAAATAAACCTTTCATAACAAATAACAAGGAAAACTTAGATGTGACAACCAAACACACCAAACCTAAATTGATGGCATACTGTGACTGGGTTTGAGACTAGACTAGGAAAAACCTTGTTACTACCTCCCAATCAACATTTCTGTTAAGTCTTGACACGCTCAGACCTGAGAAACCAGGTGGAGTTAGTGTCATGTACCTGCAATCCTGCAATCATACAAATAACATACATATATATATATAATCCATGTTTCAAACACACTGTGTGGAGAAAATCACGGAAATCATAGGGCACTCACAAGTGAGTGATGCAACTCCGTTCTCCACACCAATACACATCACATCAAACTGACAAAATAAATAACAATTAATCTACCATAAGCATATAGATAGCAATAACATCTGAAGTAAACATCTATGCTAACATAAAGCATGTCAGAAATAATTATCACCATACAATGTATCATCACATCACAAAATAAATCCACCATCGCTCTAATGTCAGCGATCAGTACATCAAAACAAAGTACCAAGGTCTATCAAAGTGAAAACATGCTAACAATAAACATAAGCAAAATGGAGGGGTACTACAAGAAAACCAAATTTATGTGGAAAATCCAAGAAGGGAAAAATCATGACGAGGATTAGCTCACTAACATATGAATTGAAACACCAAATATAATAAGGCTCACTGCCTAGAAAGATAAAGAAAGCCTCATTGCTAGTGGCTCACTACCAAGGGACTCACTATCCAGAAGAAAGAAGAATAGAAGAAGGGGTGACTCACTACCAATTTGAACTACTAACAATGCATCTCTTATATGTTGAAGGTACAATTCCACTAAAGCACAAACAAATCATCAAACAGATTGAAATGTAGACACCTTTTACTCACCGCATCTAGGAGTCATAGGCATTAAGGCTTGCACTTAAATCATCACACTCGATCACATTCACATTTTTCACATAACATACTTTGCTCTTAATCCACACAACAATTCTCCTTGCATTTATACCATCCTTAACCTTGAAAACATTTTCCAAGGTCAGCTATGTACCTCAAGCATGCAATTACAAAATAGGTTGACACCAAACACTTCCAAAATGTAAAGAAGTGAAGCCAAACCATGTCACTACTTAATTGGGACCCAAATCTACACTGGCATGCTTCTCAACACTTCCTCAAACAATAATTATCCTCCACAATTAGCACTAACACACTAGGTTGGAAAAACTTGTATTAACACCCTTAACAATTAAGTTCATGCTTACCCAGGTCTGAAAAAACTTCACAGACCCCATAAAAAAACCCCACAATATCCATACAACATATCAAAATATTCTAGCATCATTGGAATATTCTACACAACTATTGCAACCTCTTGAAACTTAAGAACACCTTAATTTTGTGCAACTAGATACACTAGCACAAACATCCAACATACCAAACAACTGTGCAAAGCACCACAACACCTGAAACTTCAAGGGAAGGTAGATACAATCAATATGAGCATGTTTCAAGATCTACAAGCCAAGAACCTTCACTATGAAGAAATACAAAGCAATCTCATTTCTCCTAGACACCTTATTTTACCAGAAAAATATACTGTCAAACACATCTTCCATTGCAATATGATCTAGAACCTAAAACTCTATATAAGACACCTCTGATCATCACATCCAAACTACATGAGCATATCTTCAATCATGAAGAAATTCAGAGAAAAACACTAAGCACCACTTTGTCACACTAAACTTTATTTTATTCGAATTTTCTCAAAAGCACTTGGAAACCAATCCCAAGATTTTCGGTACCATTATTTTAGAAATAAAAAATATTCTCAATGTGAGAATCATATTTCTTAATCACCATTCAACGTGGATAACAAATATCATTTTGGTTCATAAGAAGAATGGGGAAATTTGCATCTGTGGATTTCAAAAATTTGAACCAGTCATCATTGAAGGACAATTACCCCTTGTTGGTAATGGATCAAGTCTTGCAAATGGTAATTGGATATGAGATGCTACCTATGTTTGATGGATTTTTGAGATACAATCAAGTGGAGGTCAGAGAGGAATATCAGAATAAGAGTGCCTTCACCACGCCATGGGGTATTTTTTCCTATCGCAAAATGTCATTTGGTCTCATCAATGATGGTGCCACGTTTCAATGAGCAATGGACTTAGCTTTTTGTGATGTCAGGTAAGTTTATTGTTGTTTATATTGATGACTTGAAAATATTCTCTAAGAAACATCAAGAACATTTTTATCATTTACAACAAGTCCTAGAGAGGTGCTAACAACATGGAATATCTCTAAATCCCAAGAAGTCAATTTTTGGGGTTACAAAAGGAAAACTTATTGATCACATTGTGTCTAAAGAAGCTATCAAGATTGATCCTGAACAAGTCAAAGCAATTAAGGGTTTTAATTTCCATGTGAGTAAGAAAGAAGTTCATTCTTTTTTTGAAAAGGTGAAATTCCTTTGAAGGTTTGTCACTAACTTCATGGAAAAGACACGCCATATCATGGATATGATGAAGGGAAATACCACTTTTCATTGGTCTGTAGAAGGAAAATTTGTGTTCAATGATATCAAAGAAGCTATTATGTATGCACTAGTGTTAGTTTTCCTAGACTACACTAAAGAGTTTATTATGTATAGTTATGCTTCAGAGCATACACTTTCAACCATTTTGGTACAATAGAATAGTGAGGGGTTTGAGTCCCCTATTGCATTCATGAGTTGAAGTACTCCCAAATGGAAAAACATGCATTCAAACGTCATATCATGGATATGATGAAGGGAAATACCACTTTTCATTGGTCCGTATAATGAAAATTTGTGTTCAATGATATCAAAGAAGCTATTACGTATGCACCAGTGTTAGTTTTCCTAGACTACACTAAAGAGTTTATTATGTATAGTTATGCTTCAGAGCATACACTTTCAACCATTTTGGTACAATAGAATAGTGAGGGGTTTGAGTTCCCTATTGCATTCATGAGTTTCACATTGAAGGATCATGAGTTGAAGTACTCCCAAATGGAAAAACATGCATTTGATGTGGTTAAGACAATGAATCATTTTCAGTTCCAGGGTGATCCCACAATACTGGTTTACAATTTTTGGCCAAACTAGACATTGAGCTGATTTTTTCCAACTAAATCTTCACTTTCAAACATGTATAGTAGCTAAACCGTGAGGAATTTGAAGATGATGCAAACTAGTGATTTGTGACATTTTTTCTATAGACTCTAAGTATATTGTTTTCAAAAATTTTGGAATCAGATTTCACTTCTTTTTCCATCTCCTTCGAAAACTAGTTTTTTCAGTAAACACCATTTTTAAGGAGTGATGCTCATTGTATAACACATAATTTTTTTTCCATGAAGGATAAAATTATAATTTTTTCGAATTTAGATTTGTAATTATGATATCTAGTGTTTCCAATTGGTTTCATAGTGTTTTATTGAATATTTTTTCCTTAATCGAGTTTCAAAGTCAAACCAATTACAATTCAGACATAGGCGGACCGTCTAACACAACTTTTTTTTCATTGGATCAAGGGATTCAATAGCTGGTGCACTCATATTTTTAATTTTTTTTGATAATCTTCTATTTTTCCACATGTGCAGAACAAAGAGCTTTATTTTCAGTGAAAAACCTACATTCATAAGAAATAAAAAATAAATAAAATAATCAAATTTAATTTAATTAAAATTATACTTTTTAGGAAGCTTATAATAAGGACTACATACTGACAAAAAATAAATTTTAAATGAATTCATTTGATCCCCTAAAAGGTAAATCAAAAGTGGTTTTTTATCAACATTTTGATAGGTGTAATGGAGACCCCATTATAGGTATGGTTTAAAACTAGCGAGGTTCTATCCAAGGGGGCTTGGTCTAAGGTGGTTTGATCAAACCCTCTTCAATTGGAATCCTTTAAATGGAACTTTCCAAGGCTTAAATCATTATATTTTCTAAAAATATGTGATTTCAACAAAAATCAGGATCTCCTAGAAAGTGTAAACCACTGTTGTGGCAACACCCATACTTAACTCCCATGTCAATGCAATAGTGTCAGATTCTACAATCAAGTCAATCTTGACACAACAAGAGTTTGGTACAAAAAGGGGCAACTAGATTCCAAAAATTTAGGAGTATGATATGGAGAAAAAGCCCACCAAATTGGTGCATGGGAAAGGTTTGTGCTAACTCTTTGTTGACAACAAGCCTAATAAAGTTTCCAATTATGAAGAGGTAAGCACCAAAGGTGTCCCTACTGTTCTATTTGTTAGTACATAAAAATATAATTATTTGTGAAGTGAAACATATTGTGGATCTCCAAAAAATATCCCATTGGACCCAAACTTATTATATGATGTCCCATTAAGCTTTGCACACACTCAAATAGGTTTACACTAAGAAATATGGACCAGGTCAGCCCCAAATGCTCTGATTGTGAATTACAATGAAATTCTAAGAGTGATAACTTTTGATAGATAAATTCAAATGATCTAAAATATGAATATGTTGTAGATGGTCTAATGTAGATGCTATATCCTACTTCATGAGCTAAGAAATGAAAATGTGGTGAAATTCATAATGAAAATTTGAAATTGCTACAGACTAAAATGCAAGAAAAGAAATGTTTTTGGTTGGTACATGATTTCTTTAAAACCAAGGATGCTCTTGTATCAATTGCACTCAACAATGCATGCATCAAGATTATAAAATGTGCCATATCCGACATCTTTAGCAATCACCATAACACCTCTAACCATCTTGCATCCTGCATAAAAAAATACTACTTACACAACTGCATCTATTAGTTTTCTCATAGATGACAAATTTTGTGCTAATCCAGGGATTTGCAACACACCATTAATCCTTTTTATTCTACCATCAAGAAACCTAATTTTAACTTTACCACGATCAACAATATTTAAATAAGAATCATCACCCAAGTACTCCTTACCTCCATCAAATTCTTCATATTCAAAAAACCAATCTCTATTAAAGGTCATATGGAAAGATGCACTTGATTCAATTAACCATGCATCATTACCTGCATGAGTTAATAAAGTTGTAATGAATGCATCACTATCTTCCTTCTCAAACTCAAAATCATAATTGAAACTCTTTTTTTCTTCTTTTCTTCTTTGCATTCCTTATGAATATGTTCAAGCTTACCACAGTTCCAACAAACAACTTTGGACTTTCTAGGAGATTTGGATCTCCCCTTGGACTTGGATTTATCATGCTTCTCATTCTTCTTTCCTTTTTCCTTAGGTCTTCCATGAAAATTTAGAGCAACCTTGGTACTGATGGATACCTTCCTCCTCATCTCTTCAAAAATAAAATAACCCACCACATCTTCAGTCTTCAATATATTAACAAAAGTACTTCCAATAGCCTTAAAAAGAGAATCACATAAATCAAGCAAAGAACAAAGATAGATATGAAATTTATCCTCCTCATCCATTTTGACACCTACTGATGCCAATTGAACCACCAACATATTGAATGCTTCTAGGCGGTGTGTAATTCGCCCACCCTCTTCCATTCTCAAGGAATTTATTTTTTTCCTCAAGAAAATTTTGTTCACTAAAGATTTTGCTTGATACATCTCACCAAGTTTCTTCCATAGTTTTTGTGCAGAGGTATCTTCATGGAAATTGATTAAAATAAAGTATGACAAGCACAATTTGATTATACAATTGGCTTTACAGTCCATAACATCATATTGAGTAGCCAAGGTAGCATTTGCAAGCCTTGAAACATTCTCATCAACAACATCCCATAGATCTTGGTCTATCAACAGATCCTCCATCTTCAACTTCCACATTTCAAAATTATCTCTAGAATATTTATCCACCTTTATTCTCCCAAATGAACTTGTCATCTAAAAATTCTTACAACAAGACCACAAAGTATCTTCTGCAAGAGCCCCACTCAAATCTGGATTAGTTAAAAAAATTCAACAACCCACAACTGAAACCAAAGGTGATCAGGCTCTGATACCACTTGTAAGGAAGCTAAGGTAGCATAACAACTTCCTACACTAATCTTGAGAGGAGGATAATGAAAAAATTTATAGATCTTTAACAGTTATAGAAACTTAAACAAAAATAAACATAAATATTGCACATACCACAATACAGTGATTTACATGGGGAAAACCCTTTCAGTTGAAAAACCCCACACTCCAAAAGCCACCCAATATATTATCTAGAAATCATAAAGATTAAAATATACTTGCAGAGAAATCTTCTCACAGGGGTATCACCAACCAGAGATCTAGAAGCAACACGACCACTATTAGAATCTTATAATACATCACAATACATAGAAAAATTTATGTGTTATTGTTAGCAAAGTTGAGAAATGATTTCTTTTTTTATCATCATATGTTTAGAACTCTTCATTCCCTCAAGAACCATTTGAGTCAAATTTGAAAAATGAGACAAATGGACATGCATCTATTATTTTCATAGTGCCAATCCTCATGAATACATAGAGATTCATAAGGTTTGTTAGATTGGAGGACCCTTCACATGTTAACCGGAACAAATATCGTAACTGTTACTTGATTTTTAGCTTTTAGCTGAAATCAAGTAACTTAGTGTTTATTCTTTTGTGTTGTTTGTTTAAACATTTAAAAGATAAACCATAGTTTGCTAATTCAAGTTCAATATGCATGAAAGTGATTGTCAAATGAAACAAATTACATTTTCATTCCAATGTTGCAATTACAACAAATGAGAAAAGAGAACCATATGTGTTACAAATGTAATCTTTATTGATAATCATGAAAGTGTACATGTCCCTCACAAGCCAAGGGACTAACTTTACTTATTCAATGAAAATAATGAAGAGCATATACATGAATAAGTAAACAAATAAAATGTGCATATAAGGATGGAGACTAGTCATTTCTTGAGAATGATTGGTTCTAAAGGTGTCATCTTGTCCTACTTTTTCCCTGAGCTACTTGTGCTTTCCTAGCTCCTTAGTGCTTCTAGCTCTTGAATATGGCAATCAAAATGACATTAGAGCAATGCTCTAAGCAATGAAAGATCTCAAACCTCACATGAACACTTACCTATGCATGTGTAAAATCATCCCTAAATGCATTAAATAAGCATGAAAACCTTGGATGTCCTGGAAAACAGTGAAGTCATCAAACACATCCAAAATATGCATTTATTTTTCTAACTTGCTTGCTTCATGTGTAAATTTAGGACAAGTCTTGTTACTGTTCTAATTCAACTAATTATAACATGTGGGGTAAATGTGGCTCCCATGAGGGTAGAGCTTAGCATGCTGCCTTCTGATGTTTTAAGAGGAATAGGAAATTAAGCAACTTGGTCAAAGATATACATGTTATTAATGTATTAAATCAACATGGAATCACACCAGTTGATCAAATTTCATTATCAGATTCAAAAGATGCATCAAGTTCAATTATGCATCTCTTAAATAATGAGGTAGCAATCAAAGGTACTGCTAAGGCCCTCTCACCTTAAGCCTATTGTACAACCACACATCACATAGGATGGTAAGCTTTCAGGTCACCAACATAGGTGACATGTGTCTACCCACTAGGTTTAAGGTGAGGAGACAGTGTTTAATTGTTGCACATGGTCAAAAGGGCTAAAATGTTGTGGAAACCAGATTGAAAACATGTGGAGCAACAAGTATTTTTGTGGAAATCATGAAGGTTGGGATAGTCCTAAAGAAAAATGCATGCTACATGTCATGAAAAGGACAACAACAATGGATCAAAATCATGATCTTATGCAATGAATACAACCATGAATGCATGCTAAAAGACAACTAGATCATTACCTATAAAGGGGCATGGGGGAATGCCATCAAACTCAAATGAAGCAACCATTCACATCAAAATACAGGTATGGTGGAGGCAACAATCATCATATTCCTATGTAGGAATGATGTGACATTGTTAAGAGCATGAAACAGTGTCACAAATACATTACAATGGAAAAGGGAGCAACAACATGCTCATTTTAGTCATGAAATTGAAATAAGACATTGCTACAACTACAAAACCATGAGGCAATCCATAAAATTGAGGAGTAGTCCAAAGAGCAACCAATATCAAGATCATGATTATAAAAGATTGGAAGACAGAGGTAAATATCTTTGATAATGCTAATTGCAATGATAGTCAAGGGTTGTCAAAAATAGTGTTATATTATATTCTATGTAAGGACTATGGCATAAAGCATAAGGTGAGAAAGAAGGTGCATGGTTAAGGCCACAATGTAGTTGTATCAAAATGCAATGCATAAGGAAGAAAGGCACATTGGTGCAAATGAATAATGGAGATGCATTGTATATTATCATTGTATAAAATAGTGAACTTCACAAAGAGAAATGAAACAAAAGACTATAGTTTTATCATTGAAAGGAAGATATGAAAAAGTTACAAGATCATATTAAGATAAAGATACCTTTACAATCAATGTGAAGAGCTTCAAAATTGACATCTAGTTCTATATGACATAGATGTAGCCCCCGAGGATCAAATTGCAAGTTTAAAGGGTAGCGTGGAGGATAAAATCTCATAGAATTATGCTTCTACACCTCCATGTGAATAAGCATGTTTCAGGTTTTACAATTAAATTTGTTTGCATACATTTATTGTATGACCCACATATAGATCTTGATGTGTTTCAAAAATTGGTGGAATCAACATGTTGGTTTCAAATGTTGTCAAAAACTATATCTTGACGGTTCTATTAGTTGTTCTTATGAATTTTTGTTTCATTCATATGGTTAGATTTGAAAAGTAGAAGACTCAAAAGCTAGTATTTTGAAAGAGTAATAAAAGACAATGCTATGCATCACAAGTAGCCACCAAGCTGTAAAAGGGAAAGAAAACTATTGACCTTGAAAGGCCTCCTGAGGAGTATTTAGACGATCTTGATGAATTTTCAAAAAATCAGGAAAGGGAGATGAGGGAAGCTAGAAATCCTGATCAAGTTTTTGTGGCACCTAGAAATGTCTTAGATACAGATAAGAGGCTTGGAGGCAGCGAAAAATTCAGCATCACAACGCATGATGAAAGCTCCAGTGTTAATGGGCTTGAAGGATTTCTTAGACCTCAACATTCTAGTATTACATTAGCCAACCCACCTTTTGATAGAACAGTTGGATGTACAAAGGATTCAAAAGATACAACCATAAGATTCATTGGCTTTCAACTGTCAAGAGTGAAATGTGTGCCTCAGGAATGAAATCCATAGAAAGATGCTAATCATACAAACAAGGAAGAGAAATGGAGCAACCATTAAAAAGGGGTCCTTGAGCTGGTTGGTGCAATCTAAGAGCATCAAAATAAAAGAAAAGTAGCTTTCATAAAGGAATGGAAAATATGCATAGAACAAATGAGCAATGCCCACATTGTGCAATGGCTTCAAATCATTTAGAAAACCCAATTTTTCTTCACAAGGTAGCATTTTTATTGTGGAACAGAGGTAGCTTTTGTTTCAACTGATGACCCTCTCATGAATCTCATTCACATTATAGTTTTGCTAAATCTATCATAGTGAGAGTAATAGTAATACCCATGTTTTTAGATCAACTAAAATTTAAGCCCTAGCGGCTATCAAAATGCAGAAGGAACCCATGCTATAGAGAATGAAAACCAATTTTCTCTTCTTAGCCGCAACCACAAAGAATGAAAGGAAAATGCAGTACACAAAAGCTTTGAAAGGAACAAGAAAATACAAAAACCCAGAATGTGCCATTTTTTTTTAACATTTCTCTACAATGGAAGGGTAACCATTTTGTATTTCCACTTTAGAATGCAAATACAAGGGTGAAGAATCTAGTTTTCTTTCTTAGAATGCTAAACCCATCTAGGTTTGTTTTAAAAATGCAAATTCAAAGGTTTTGAAGGAATTATCATGGAGAAATTTGAAGACAAAATCGCAAATACATCAAACCCCAAGTTTCTCTTCATGGTTGCGGCCTGAAGAGTCTTTTCTTCACAAATTCACAAAAACACTTGGGGGTTTTCTTGATTTAAAACTTCAAATATAGGAAGAAAGGCTAATTTCAACATTATACTGTGTGGAGGCTCGAAATGAGCTCTTATTGCTCAAAAATTAGAATGGAATGGTTTGGCAGAGCTTACTTGAAGGTTTTTCTCATCTTTTTCTTGCAATATGTAAGCATTTAACTACTAGAAGGCCTTCATTCGAGCTTGAAAAAAAACCCAATGGTGGCTGTGAAAGAAGCAATTACAATAACCCATAGGAAAAGCAACAAAAATGATTAGGAAAATGCTTGCACAACTGTGGCCTTGTTCATTAAATGGCTTGCAAATGAAAAAAATCTAGATTTCTACATTAGAAAAAAAAATTACCTCAAATTCCAATGTGGATTCCATCAAGAAGTCATCAAAATCAGCCAAAAACCAGTCAGAAAACACCATTTTTTGTGCAATCAAAGAAACCCTCATGGCAGCCAGATGAATCCTCCAAAAAGCTTGAGCACAAATGAATAGTTTTTTTCATTTTTCACATGTCTTTTGTTTAGGGTTTAACCCTATACTTTTGGTGGCCGATGGTATTTTCCTATCTTTTAAAAAAAAAGGTGAAACACATTAAAATGTGGTGGGGGCCGAATCATGACTTAGGAATTTTTTATGCCTTATGTTTAACCTACAAAATATGAGACATGAAAAATGTGCTAAATCCCACATGTGATATATGCCTTTGACCTTTGGTCATCATGTGATATGCCTTGAAGACTTGCAGAATATGCCTTCCATGAAGTGTGGAAGTCCTTCATGACTATATGGGCCGAATTTGAACCTTTATTTTTGCCTCTAAAAATTAGAGAATATTGACCAATGTGTGGCCTTGAAATACAAAATGAGGTAAGTGGAAATGACCAAGTTCCTTGAAGTTTTTTTTTTACCTTGTTTAATGATTTTGAGAGTATTATTTAAGTGATTTGAAAATCACTTTTATTATGTCTTTTTAATGCAAAAGTAATGTAGTTCAAAAAGGTGGTGGGGCCCTCCTGTATTTTGCTTCAAAATGTAAAATAACTTGATTAAGTGGTGTATTATGAATCACTTAATCAAGTTATTATCTTTAATGCTTTTTTTGAGTCTTGTGTTTTCAAAACACACATATTGCATGGGTCAAGGCTAGGAGACAAAATGATGATTTGCAGACATTAGGAGAGTGTGTGAGTGAAGCATTTGACTGTTTTGGAGAAACATGTGCTATTTTGGAGGCTGTTTTGTCACACTTTTTGGATGGCTATGGTCTTGGCTTGACCTTGGACTATTTGGAGGACTTTTTGGAGTGATTTTAGAAGGTTCTTTTCTGAATTTTGTGCCTCACCCTACTAGAACCTTCTAGATGGACATGTGTGGGGTTTTGATGGTTTTTGGCTTAAGTAGCTTGTTTTTTCATTTTGGAGGGAGTTCTTTCTTTCCAAGAGAGTGATAGCTTTATTTTTTGGAGCTATTTTTCATCATGGAGTAGTATTGTAACTCAGATGGACTTGTGATATAGTAAGCAATTTGAATCAATAAAAATAGAGTATTTTACCTTCTCCTTTCATGTTTCATAGTATGCTATTAGTGATTGATCAATTTTTTGTGAATTTTATCTTTCCTTGCAAACTTGTCTCATGTTTAGGCATCTATTTAACAGATAATGCATGGTAACATGCTAGAAGTTGTGTTAGTAAATAGAGTTGTTAGTTGTGAAACCCTTTGTTTTCCTTCTAAAAGCCCTGATTAGAGACCTCCTTATAAATTACTTATGTGAGCTGCATTTGAAAATGAGTTGTGTAAGCCAAGTTTTATGATATTGTTTTGAATGTGATAGGCTGTTATCAAGTCCTAGCTGTTTTTGGTGTATCACCTTAGGTATTTTCAATTTATGTCCATGTTTAATGCATTTCTTACTCTTTACCTCAGAAATCAGTAATTAGGTGGCATCAAAATGGGAAGCCTGAAGGTTTTCTTTCGAATAGGACACCCAAAACCTAAAAGTAGTCTAATGTTACATCCAAACCTACTAAGTTCTTTCATAGCTTGGCATTAGGGTGCAGATTTGGATCACTAACAGTAAAACAATCTCATTTTGAATTTTATTGTACTAATGAAAATGTCTAAAATCTTGCATCACATAAAAATAATTATTTTTATTCTTAACATCACATACATAAACATTATGTACATAAATATATCCAAATCAAACATCAAATTTAAGATCTTATGAACACATAAACAATAATATAATTTTATGTTTAAGAAAATGATTGTATTAAAAGATATTGACCTTTGCTAATATGGAATTGATTAAGACTATCCAAGCTATCCTATAATAGCATAAATTTGGAAATAATGCATTACCATGGGATTGATTGATTAGGGATTTATAATGGATGAGTACTCTTTTTTCTAGATACTATTGGAATCCATCTAACTTCAAACTTTGACATTGTTTTCTATGAGCTTTTCATTCAACATTTTTATGAGTATCCCATACACATTCTTGAGAACATTGGATTTATTTGTACTTTCATATTTCACTTATTTTATGAGAAACAATGTTCAAGTACTTGTATATTTCTCCATTTCCATGGAGACTTGATTTGTTCTTTTAATTAGAGACATTCGATCGTGTGGAAGTCCATTATCTTTGCCCTTAATCTTACACTTTCATTTGAGTGATTCTCTATACATTGAAAAGTTGTTATGACTCTATACACCACATCACTAATGATCATTATTATGACATAGTCAGTACTCTAATCAAAGGCCTCAATCATGCATGCCGATTTTCCACCATATTTATCAAAACCATAAACATTTTTTAATCAATCAATTTTGTGATTAGTTATTCACACTGTTATAAATTATTTATAGATTCTTACAATTATTTAAAGATAATCTAATATTATTCTAAGCATCTTTAGTTTTTAATTTGCATCATTTGTAAAAAAATTTAAAAATTTGAAATCAAGTTTTATCTCTCATTTATATATCATCTACATAGAAAGAGAAGGTTATATAAAAGTTTTATTTGTTAGTAGTTGATTAGATAAAATCAATCATAACATTTATAAAATACAAAATTATATGAACTAATTGTCTCATTATTTAGTGCTCTATGAGATGAGAATGATATCATGGTCAAATTAGAAAAAAATGATTATTGTTTCAAGTTTACATCAAAAATAAAGTCTCTTACAACAACTATTGTTTTATCTTCCTATTTCTACATAGACGTTTTACTCCAGGTTTTTAAAAATTGAACATTTATGTTTTATCCTATTATTTTTAAGTGCGAAAATCTATCTAAGAATAGTACATTCAAATAGTTTGAGAATGTGATTTAGAATTTTCATGTTTTTACTTTAATTGATATAGATTTCCCTTTATTATCTCCAAACTTAGGTATGCAAAAATCAAGAACAAGGTAAGTGATAAATTTGTCAAGACCTCCAATGCAAAGGTGTATAGAGTGCAAATAGTTGTCACAACAAATCACCATGGGCACGATATGATTACAAGAACCACTAGAAAATAATACATGCTAACTTCATACAAGGAGAAGTAAATTATTTAACATGGAAATCACCAAAAGGCTCATGAATTACGTCTTATCCATCACCTCTCATGTGGTACTTATAAAATTGATATAAGTAAATAAATCAAACACTAAATACCTACTCTTATCTATCACTTCCCTATGCTATTTACAAAATTAATATAAATCAATAGAAGAAAATAGAAAAAATAACCTTTTTTTGTAAATAGAAGAAAATAAGAAATATATTATATATTGGTATGAGGAAATTACTTGACATTTAATATTATTGAATGATCAAGACAACTAAGAGGGGGGGGTGAATCAGTTGTAGCAAATTCAACCCTCAAAAACTTTCAATAGTAATTAGATCCACAAGCATTCATTAAACCTTTATTATGTTAATATGATTAAACATGAGATGCAAACAGCATAAAATAAAATCTCAACACCATGCAAAAGAACACTAGATTTACATGGAAACTCCAATGAGGGAAAATCCATAGTGAGGATTACCTCACAATGTAAGTAATAGAAAAACTAGTACAAGAAGGCTCATTGCTAGAATAGGACACATTGTTGAGAAAGGCTCACATCTAGGGCTCACTTCCATAGAAAGAATACAAGAAGATAGAAGAGAAATGTTACACAAAGAATACTTCTCAATGCAACTAGGAGTCCACCACAATTTCTCACACACTTATGTAGCCTTGCATGAAAGATTTTAAATGCCTTCAAGCTCACTACCTTCAGGAACCCTAACACTGGAATTTTCACTACCCTGCTCAATTTTGCATCACATCCATCACTCGCATTAATCTCGCATCTATCTTTCTTTACTCTTATTTCACACACCAACTCATAAAAACACCACTTATTTATATCAACCTCAACCTAAAAAACCTTCTCCAATGTCAACAACTAGCTATTATATACATACAAATTCAAAATAGGTAGGCACCTAGGAATTCCCACAATGGATAGGAATGAAGGTGACCTATATAAATCCTTAATTAGGACCCAAATGAATCTAAAAACTCTTCCACAAGCATTGCATCTAGTGTTAACAAAAGGTTGACCAATACTAGTGCAAACATGTAATAAAGCATTAAGTACACGCTTCCTTAAATTAATCCAAAACTTCTAGACAACAACCTTCACTTGTACACGATCAGGAATAACCTATAAACACCTTGAAATCCAACCAAAACCTCTGCAACAAATTTCACCTAAAGAATATACTAATTCTGTATATTTAGACAATTCTGCCAGACACAGTAATACTTTGTAACTCTAAAACTCATCTTCCACAGCATCATGCCTCAAATACTCTTGACACAAGAAAGAAAACAATACTATTACATCTCCTTCAAAAATGCAAGTCATGAAACCAAGATGCAGAGAAATACAGACCAAATACATTTCTCCCAGACCATAAAAAATAATACTAAATTAGTAGTTCACATGTTGGTAAAAATATCTTGCACTGCACAACGATCCAGAAATCCAAATTTGGAATATAGAAACTTCTAACAACCTTGAATAACCTGTAAGAACTGCACATGCATAGCATCAATACAAAAGAAATGCGGAGCACAATACTAGAGCACATTTTGACCACTTACACAACATAGCTTACTTTGTTTATCAATTTTTCTCAAAAGCACTTGGAAACCAAGTATCAGAGAAATCTTTTCAGCATATTACATCATCCCAACACATCTCAGACACTGCAATATAAAGATAGCTCCATGTACTCACAAAAATTCCTCAATATCTCACCTATACATGCACATACTACATCAACCTTTCTCTTCCACAATTTTCTCAATATCCTCAACATCTTTATCCAAAGACAACCTTCCTCATACATGGTTGAAACCAATGAAAACACCATCTTGTTGACATAAATGATAACACCCTGATACTTGCAAAAATATCCCCCTTTGTCATATATGGAAACACAAGATGTGAAAAAGCATCAAAGATAATGCTCATAACAACTCTAAGAATACTTTCTTATAATTTCCTTTCTTTTCTCCCCCTGAGTAGATGAAACCTTTCACATGATACTTTCTCCCCCTTTGAAATCAATGGGAAAGGATAAAGTATTTTTCATTGTTATTCCCTTTGACACTAAACCAAAATACCTAATTTGAACACTCCCCCTTAGGAGTACACCCAAATAAATTAGCAACTCAATGGCAACACATGACACTACCTACTCCCCTTGAGAGGTAGCCACCAACATCAGTCTAGAAAAGAGATAGATCCATAGATCCACTGGATTGATGCATATCCATATGCATCTAGTTCAAATAAGGAGGGGCAGTAACCCCCAACTTCTCCTGAAGATACTCAAAAGTATCCTTAGGAAGAACCTTAATGAATATATCAACAATTTGATCCTTTGTAGTTACATACTCAAGCTTCACTTCATTTTCCATAACCTTCTCTCTCAAAAAGGGATACTTAATTTAGATATATGCTTTGTCCTTGAATGCAACACTAGAATCTTTGAAATGTTAATTACAATTGTATTATCATAGAAGATAGATATAGGCTCATCATGTACATCTTTGATGTCCTTTAATGTTTATCTCATCCATAATACCTATGTGTACAACATGATGTTGCTACAATACACTCAGCTTCCACAATAGACAAAGAAACTGAATCCTGCTTCTTGCTCAACCATGACACCAATCTATATCCAAGAAAGAAGTCACCACAACTTGTACTTTTCCTGTCATCAACACAACCAACCCAATCTACATCTGTATAAGAATTTAATGTGAAATTAGTATCCTTAGGATACTAGAAGCCATAATCCAAAGTGCCTTTTAAGTATTTTCATATCCTCTTCACAGTTGCAACATGTGTCTCTTTAGGTTCTTCTTGAAATCTAGCTACAAGAAAAACTACATGCATGACATCCAGTCTAGTAGCAGTTAGATATAACAGTCCACCAATCATAGATCTGTACTTGCTCGTGTCAGCCTTAGGTGAATCATCATCCTTGCTCACTTTGCAACCGGTCACCATAGGAGTACATACCAATTTGGAGTCTTCCATTCCAAACTTTTTCAACATCTCTTTAACATATTTTGATTGTGAAATGAAAATACCTTTATCTATCTGATTGATTTGTATCCCAAAGGAAAAAACTCATCTCCCCAAACATTGACATATCAAATTCTTTCTACATCTCTTCTGTAAACTTCTTGCACATAACTTCATTGCCTGAGCCAAATATAATGTCATCCACATATACAACCACTATCAAGATTTTTTCTTCCTCAGTTTTGAAATAAAGATTGCTATCTATTGTGCCTTTGTTGAATCCTTGTTGTATCAAGTACTTGTCCAATCTTGCATACCGAGCTTTGGGAGCTTAATTTAAACCATATAGTGCCTTATTCAACTTACATACCATATTTGGTAGACCTAACAACTAAAATCCTTTTGGTTGTTCCATGTAAACTTCTTCTTATAGTTATCCATTTAGAAAAGTATACTTCACATCCATTTGATGAAATTTAAAGTCTTTATGTGTCGCAAATGCCAAAAACATCCTTATTGCTTCCATCCTAGCCACCGATGTGAATGTTTCTTCAAATTATATATCCTCTACTTGTGAGTAAACCCTACACACAAGACTTGCTTTGCTTCTTACCACTTCTCCATTCTCATTCAATTTGTTTCTAAAAACCCACTTAGTTCCAATTATGTTCTTGTTTGTTGGTTTAGGAACCAATTCCCAAGTCCGATTCTTCTCAATCTACATAAGTTCTTCTTCTACTTCCTTCATCCAATATTCATCTTTACATGTCTCATTCATGATTTTAGGTTCAAATTTAAAAAGTAAACACAAAATTACCTCAACTTCAGTATGTTTGCTTCTTGTCAATACACCTTTCCTTTTGTCTCCAATAATCCGTTCTTCGGAATGATTTCTCTGCACATACTTAGGGGTCTTAGGAGTCTTCTATGGAGCTTCTTCCTCTTCATTTTTAACTTGTTCATAAACCTTTCCTTCTTTTTCACAATTAGGTTCATTTGACACATATCCATCCACTAGAATAGGATTTTGCAAGTTTTCATCAACTTTAACATTTGCACTTTCAACTACCTTTCTCACCCTTTTGTTGTAGCATCTGTATGCTTTGCTTTTAGTAGAATATCCAAGGAAGATGCCTTCATGAAAGCTTGCATCAAACTTACATAAGTTTTCTTCATCTTTTTTGATATAGCATTTACTTCCAAATATTCTAAAGTACTTGATAGTAGGAATCCTTCCATACCATAGCTCATAGGGAGTCTTTATTCTGTTAGCTTTAGCTTGAAATCTGTTAAGAATGTAAACAATAGTATGAATTGCTTCTCTCCAGTAGACTTACAATAGATTTTCCTCTTTTATCATAGTCCTTGTGGCTTCTTAAACATACCTATTTTTCCTTTCAACAACTCCATTTTGTTGAGGATTTCTAGGAGTAGAAAAATGTATCTTTAACCCATGAACTTCACAAAACATGTTAAACTCATTAGAGATGAAATCACCACCTTTGTCAGACCTCACACATTTTATTTTCAAATCCATTTCATTCTCAATCATAGCTTTAAATGCCTTGAATTTATCTAATGCATCAGTTTTTTCTCTAAGAAAATTAACCCATGTCATTCTAGAATAATCATTAATTAAAAGCATAAAGTACATGTCACCTTGCAGACTTCTCACCCTTGCAAGACCACAAAGATCTATATGCACTAATTCCAGTAATTCAGTAGCATATTGTTTGTTTTCCTTGAAGCTACTGCTTGCTTGTTTTCCAAATTGACTACTCTCACAAGCAACATTGATAGATTTTGTGATTCTTGGTAAATCTCTCACTGCATGAACTGAACTAATTCTTGCCAAATTATAAAAATTCATGTGACACATCCTCTGGTGCCATAACCAACTATCACTAGTCTGAGACATAAAGCAATGTCCATCAGCACCTTTAAGCCGATAAATGTTTCCATATGTTCTCTTACCGGTAGTGATCACAATACTAGACCCTTTTCTAATTTTGCATGTTTCATCCTTGAACACAAGATTATATCCTTTGTTGTAGACACATTTGTCGAACACTTATAAGATTATGCCTTAAAACCTTAACATAGTAAACATTGTCAATGTTATGCTTTCTATCAAAACTGATTGAACCTATTCCTCAAATCTTAGCTCCTGAATCATCTCCAAATTTAACTAATCCTCCATCATACTTTTCAAGTTCAATAAACTTACTTTTTTCTCTAGTCATGTGATTAATGGAGCCACTATCAACAACCCAGTCATACTTATCTTCCTTAGCATGAAAATCAGATACTAGGGTACCTTCAACCTCATCCTTCATGATCTCTGGAATACTTTCCTTCACACAACTTTCAAGGTTAGCAGAACCAGAATCTTCTTTTATATCCAAAAACAAGCATTCATCGTCAAAATCTCCATAATCAGATTCATCATCAGAAATACCAACATCTTCTTTAACATAGTACACTCTTTTGATCATCTTTCTTTTGTTTGCTTTATTCTTATTGTTTATAGCTCTTTTAGGAGATCTCGAAGCATAATGAACTATATCACCATGGCTAAAACATTTGAAAGGTAGTTTACCCTTGTACTTACCGGTGCCCTTCTTCATTCTTCTCACAAAGCTAGCTTCCACATCATCAAGATCTTCCTTATTTGGATCTTCAATATTTTTTGATGTACCAAATTTGAAATTAGTCTCTACATTTGTGCCATTTTTCAATCCATTTTTCCTCATTTCAAAAGAAGTTAGTGTACTAATCATTTGATCTCTAGAACGGTTATCAAGATTTACAACTTCTCAATAGAAAAAACTTATTCACTATAACAATCAGGAAGAGATCTAAGAAAATTCTTTACCACTTTAGATTCCTTGACTTGTGCACCAAGACCTCTCATTGCACTTACCAACTCATCAATTTTGTGCATGTAGATTATGATTGTTTCATCTTCAGACATCTCTAGGGCCTTTATTTTACCTTCAAGATCTGCAACTTTGGTTGTTTAACTTTGTAATCTCCTTCATAGATGCTTTCTAGCTTGTCCCAAACTTCTTTAGCAGTCTCCAAACTCATGAATTTTACTAATTCAATTTTTGAGAGACTATTCATAATAAGAAATCTTGCCTTAGCATTTACCTCATGTGCCTTGATCTTTGCACTTGTACTTGGACCATTTTCAAGTGGAACATATTTGATAATGTATGCTTTTTCAATTTTATATCCATGAGATGCCAAATATCCTTGCATCTATGTTTTCCAAAATGCATAGTCTATGCCATTGAATTTATGGTATTCCCAAGGAATCTTGTTCTCTATCCTAGATCTACCTTAAGCGGTTAAGCTCTTCTCCAAGGAATCTTGCTCTAATACCAATTTTTGAATGAGCAAGACAACTAAGAGGGGTGGGGTGAACTAGTTGTAGTAAATTCAACCTTCAAAAACCCTCAACAGTAATTAGATCCTCAAGCATTCATTAAACCCTTATTCTGTTAATATGATTAAACATGAGATGCGAACAACAAAAATTGAAATCTCAACACCATATAAAAGACACACCAGGTTTATGTGGAAAACCTAATGAGGGAAAAACCACAGTGAGGATTAGCTCATAATATAAGTAATAGCAAAACCAGTACAATAAGGCTCATCGCTAGAATAGGACACATTATCTAAAGGCTCATAGCTAGGGAACTACCACAAAAAGAATACAAGAAGATAGAATAGAAATGTTACATAGAGAGTACTTCTCAATGCAACTAGGGGTCCACCAAAATTGCTTGAACACTTCCATAGCCTTTCATGAAATACTTTGGATGCCTTCAAGCTCACTTCCTTTAGGAACCCTAACACTAGAATTCACACTGCTTTGCTCAATTTTGCATCACACTTATCACTCACATTAATCTCACATCTATCTTGCTTCACTCTTCTTTCACACACCAACTCATAACAACACTACACTTATTTATATCAACCTCAACCTCAAAAACCTTCTCCAATGTCGACAATTAGCTATTATACATACAAATTCAAAATAGGTCGACACCTAGGCATTCCCGCAGTGGATAGGAATGAAGGTGACCTACATAAATCCTTAATTAGGACCCAAATGAATCTAAAATTTTTTCCACAAGCATTGCATGTAGTGTTAACAAAAGGTCGACCAATACTAATGCAAACATAATAAAGCATTAAGTACATGCTTCCTCAAATTAATTCAAAACTTTCAGAAAACAACCTTCACTTGAATATGATCAGGAATAACCTACGAACACCTTGAAATCTAACCAAAACCTCTGCAACAAATTTCACCTGAAGAATATAATCATTTTGTACATTTTGACAACTCTGCCAAACATAGTAATACTCTGTAACTCTAAAACTCATCTTTCACAGCATCAAACCTCAAATACTCTTGAAAAAAGCAAGAGAAAAATACTATTAATTCTTCTTCAAAACTGCAAGTCCTGAAACCAAGATGCAGAGAAATGCAGATCAAATACATTTCTCCCAGACCATAAAAAATAATACTGAATTACCAGTTCACATACTGATGAAAATATCTCACACTGTACAATGATCTAGAAACCCAAATTCAAAATATAGAAACCTCTTACAACCTTGAATAGCTTGTAAGAATTGCACAAGCATAACATTGAAATATAGAAGAAACACGAAGCACAATGTGGTTTACTCTGTTTATCAAATTTTCTCAAAATCACTTGGAAACCAAGTACTAAAGATCTTTTCAGCATATTGCATCATCCCAACACATCTCATACACTACACCATAAAATAGCTCCATGTACTCACAACAATTCCTCAATATCTTAGCTATACATGCACATACTGCATCAACCTTTCTCTTCCAATTTTTTCTCAATATCCTCAACATCTTTATCCATAGACAACCTTCCTCATACATGGTTGACACCATTGTCAATACCAACTTGTTGACATCAATGACAACACCATCATACTTGCAACAATTATGATATATTAAAATAATTTAAGTGAGTCATGTTAAAGGTTTTATTGATAAAATAATTATTCATGTAAAAGATAAAGTAAATAATACTTAAAATAAAATAGCTATTGATTAAAGTTAATAATTTAGAATGGATTTGTCCAAATTACTAATTTATGTGTTTATCTTTAATAAATAAAATAGTTCTATGTTTTGCTTATCTATTTATGTGTCTATATATGAACATATAGTAATTTTATAATATTATAAAAATGATATTCATATATTATGAACAATAGACTAAAACACAAACTTAAAGAAGGATTATACATAACATTTCTTCTAAAAAAAAAAAAGATTAAAAAACTAGGTTAAGCCATGTTTTAGAAACTACTTTATAATGTTATAGCATGTTGTTGGGGCCTAGAAAAGGGAACTACTTCGCTGATTAATTTATTATCAAAAGGACAATGTCACTTTATGTAAAGAAAGACACTAAAATTGTTGTAAGTGTAAAATGTCTTTTAAGTTTGCAACCTAGAGAAGCAAAATAAATTAAAGGCATGGTGGTGCTAGGTGGGATTAACCTGATGGGCAAGATCCTCTCAATTTCATAATTTGCTTTTGTACCTTAATTCTAGTTCTTCAATTTATGTTGATCTAGTAATTTGATAGATGTTTATCTTGTAGGGTTGTATACTCACTTGATTTGTGATTGCTTCTCTTTTTTGGGGTTATGTGTGTTTTTGCTTCCACCTTTATTGGTCTTGAGACATGATCACATATCACCCATTTAAAAAAAAAAGACTTGATTATATACTTAAACTATTCATTTTAAAATATTATCCTTAAATCAAACTATTTGGTTGCCAAAAGTTGTCAACCTCTTCTCCTACCAGCATGGACTAATCCCCTCCACAAGGTCATCAATGTGACAAAAAATAGAATACTTGAGTCATGATGGTTCTCATACCCCTCAACACATAGCTCGTTGTCTTATGGTCATGGTTGGTCCCGATTACCCTGTCATCATTCAACTTTTCGCTAGCTCTACAATAGAGGAGCACCTAGATGGCTAGACAATGACAAATTTCCTTGTCTCACTCTAGCTACTTCTTCTCACAAGATTGCTAGTCAATCATTTGAAGAACTACAAAATATTGAAGATTAGATTTGAATGATGGCACTATTATTAACTCGAACCCCATTCTTGATGCTAAGAATAGCCTAATTACGTGAACACAAAACTATCACGACCATTCCTCCTATAAGACCTATAACTCTTATTACTTAACTAATTTTATTTTTTAATTTCAATATTTAATATTTTAAGACTATCCTACCTAAACTTAAAGATATAAATCTCCCCTCATTTTTTATTTTTTTAATACTTTTATAATTATTATAACTACCTATTTCTACCATAAATATTTGACTACCAAACATCATGCCCTTAAACATTGATTTGGCAAGATTTGCACAATATTATTTTCTATTCCAAGCCACGACCGGTTTTGGATTTTATGAGGACCTGCTGTTATTGATTGGTTGAGTGAAAATCTTCCAAAATCTGTAAGTCAAAATCTCTTACAGTCAATGTTACAGACGTACGCGTTCCCGAGAATGTCGCCTACCCTCTCTTTATGTTTTCTTTCGTATCTAAAGAAACCAGATTGCATTTATGAGAGCGTCATTATACTTCTAGATTTTGGGAAAAAATAGTTTATGTATAAACTAGAAATAGTTAATTTTAATGTCGGAACTTATTGACTGTCATTTAGTTTTTATATGAGAGTTTGTGTTTATTTTTATATCTGAGATATCACTAAGAAGGTGGTGTTGGAATTTTAACAGCTGTATAACCTCTTCAACCATTAGTGCGTTTACCTTTACTCAGACATTGCTATCACTGGCTCCTGCTACTGCAGCCACTCACACAGCTTCTCTTCCTTCTTTTCTGTCAGGAAAAGCTTTTAAGCCTTCTGTCATGTCTTAATGTAGGTGCCTTTAATGTTCAGAACTTTCAGTATTATTCCTTCTGTAAACTATCACTAATTTCTTTGACAAGATAATCCACCTCCCTTATGCTTAGAAACATTCAAATTTGAGTATTTTCGCTTATTTTGATTGATCAATTGATCTTTATTATAGAATAGAAGAGAAGAAGAATTGTCATGTTCATGAGGTCAAAGATAGTCTATGGGACAACAGATCCGTCATTCTAGGTTTTGGGTTTTACATTTGTTGAATGACTACTAAGAAGTTTGATAATGAACTCCACTGTTTCCCCAACCTTATCCTCTTCGAGCAATGTAACATTTGCAAGGTCAAAGATAGTCTATGGGACAACAGATCCGTCATTTCTAGGTTTTGGGTTTTAGACTTGTTGAACGACTACTAAGAAGTTTGATAATGAACTCTACTGCTTTCCTAACCTTATCCTCTTCAAACAATGTAATGTTTGCAAGGTCAAAGATAGTTTATGGGACAACAGATCCATCATTCTAGGTTTTTGGGTTTTAGATTTGTTGAACAGCTACTAAGAAGTTTGATAATGAACTTCACTGTTTTCCCAAACTTATCTTCTTCGAGCAAATCTTGCGACAATTTATGATCAATGTTTCCAATTAAAAAATTATTCCAATTAACAAAATTTAAGATTAATATTAATTTAACTTGGAAACATCTAAATTTAAGTATTCTTATTTATTCTGAGTGATCAATCAATATTATTATAGAACATACTAGAATACAAAGATTTTAATGTCCACCAGATCAGAGATAGTCTATAAGACAGCAAATCTCATCATTCTAACTTCTAGACTCGCTGAACAAGAGATTTGATGATGAACTCCGCTCTTTTCTGAACCATATTCTCTTAAAAAATGTTTTATAATGAAATAAACTAAATTACATGAAAATTGTTTTAGTATATTCTTTTCAAAACACACCAACTTTTGTCAACGATCACTTTTATTATTCTTTCTGTATATATTGTTTGCCTTCAATTGTCTAAAGCTTTTTTTTCCTTCTGTCATAGGTTTAATGGCAACTAGCTAGCAAGTTGCAAGCTAAACTAATTTTCAAACCAACATATTCCTCTCCGCACTGTTTGTTTGTTCCTTGACTGTGCACTTCTTTGACTGTGCAGCTGTTATCTGCTACTTGTTCTTTCTTTTTTGCTTGAATCCAATAATTTTAATCATAAACAAAAAAAGATGTCTCTAAAGTGGGATGGTTCATGCATTTGTGTATTCATTACTTCCTGGTCTTGGTTCAGTGCTCATGTGATTATGAATGTAGACCCTTTATCAACCACACTAACAAAAAATTAAGGGGGTTAGAGCACGCCATTAATAAGTAATTGAGACTCCACATGGCTACTTGCATATGGCTACTTTCACATGGGTTTCTCCAAACGAATAAGGACCAAAACCAATGATTACTTCTCTAGTTTAGAGCCACGCCTCAGTAGAATAATTAAGTCTAGCTTGTATTCTTAACAATAAAATTGTGAATGCGGATATATTTATTAAATTTTATGTTTATTTAGATGTATTATTGTATTGTAATGATGAAATTTGTATGTTCATATTTTTCTATTTAATTTTGGGTCTATTTTAAAAAAATGTGTTGACATATGTGTACATCACAAATGATGCAATCTTTTGTGAAGTTGATCTTTTTTTTTAATATATACCCATTCTTATATACATATATATTCCTGCATATTTAGCTTTCACCTTATCTTTATACATACATATTTTAATGTATTTACATAAGGTTTGCATTTATTGCACCTATCATTTCATCTACCTAGATATGACTGTTTACCCATCCAAGATCATCTTTGTAGCTGCGAGGTCGATGAGGCCATGACAATGGAATTGACCCTAGGTGCACAAATAGTCATATCCCTATGTAGGACTCGACCCTATGGTTGTAGACTTGATTCTTGCCTTTCTAAAATTCAAAAAGAACTAGTTTGAGTTCCCTAAAAGGATCTATCGAGGTAATTAAAAAATTCTTGTGAGCCAATTCTACTTCAAATACTTTTAAAATTTTGAATTTTAAACATATAAAACCACTATAAATAAATTCTTGATTCGATGATGTAACTCCCATCTAGATGCTCTAAGATGTCACTTAGATCAATTAACCCTACAATAATCAAGTATATATGAATTGACTTACGGATGTGAATATAGGTATTTTTAGAACAATTAGATGGAAACGTCATTGAATCAAGATAAGTATAAATATCATGAAACTACTCATCATTAGGCAATGTAGCATAAACAAATAAAGAAGTCTCATGTATAGTGAGAGTGTAATCTATGAGTAGGCGATGTGAAGTAAGGAACTTAGTATCATCAATAATAATAAGTGAGGTGTTAATAACCATATTTGCATGTATATTATCCTAGTGAGGAACAACATCAATGGTAAATGAGTCAATATAATCAAATAACTACATAGCCAAATCATGATATTGTGCTCATGTCTAGTAACTTTGGTCTTATAATCACCATTAGTTTGTCTATCCACCATCTATGGATTGTAATGTATATTAATATATTTTACTTTTAAATAAACAGTTGAATGGAAACCAATAATCAATGATTCATATTCAACTAAAATATTAGTAGGTAAAAGTTCAAACATGTGCCACATGTTGGACCAGCTAAATGGTTTCTAACAAGATATTTTTGACCTAAAATGTTCTAGCCAAAAGAAATGGCTGAAACCACATGGTGTAAATGTGGATGTGATATTTTTGGGTGAGAACTTGTCAAAATAAAAGAAAACCTTGAAAAAATATCATTGCACCCAAATTAAAGTCAAACAAAGTGCTCTCACCCTCCAACTACCACTAGCTTCCTAGTGTCAGCAACCAACCATTCATCCATCCAAGTTCCCTCTCAAACTAGGTAGGTCTTATTTGCCTTCTAATTTGTTGGGAAAATGTGTCTCAACATTGAAATTAAACATAAGGTACTATTGATACATCAATGACAAGGGATAATGGGGGGTTCTCCCCACGAAGGGTACGGGGGGATCATCCCCTCGTTGGGGGGGGTTTGAGGACTACGTGCCCCAACGGGGGCTTAGGGGCAGCACTCCTGAAAGCTAAATTTTATTTATATTTTATTATTGTAAATCTAGACCATTCATCATTATTTCTTAGATCTAATGGTCGATATTTTATTAGCTTGAATTTCCCTAGAAGGCAACCCCATTTTATGAGGGGGATTGTATTATGACTATGTAGTGTGATGTATTATGAGATTCTAATAGCAGTCATGTTGCATTTGGATCTCTGGTTGGTGATACTCCTATAAGAAGCTTGCTCTGCAAGTATATTGTAATCTTTTTAATTTTTGAATTTAATATATTAAGTGGCTTTTGGAGTGGGGTTTTTCTCTCGAAAGATTTTTCCACACGTCAATCACTGTGTTGTGGCATGCATGATATTTATGTTTATTTTTTTGTAACTATTAAATATTTGTAAAGTTTTTCATTATCCTCCTCTCAAGATTAGTGTAGGAAGTTGTTCTGCTACCTTAGCTTCCTTACAAGAGGTATCAAAGCCAGATCACCTTTGGTTGCAATTGTGGGTTGTTGGGTTTTTTGAACTAATTCAAATTCGAGTGGGAGCTTGTGTAGAAGACACTTTGTAATCTTGTTGTAGGAATTTTCAGATGGAAAGTTCATTAGGGAGAATAGAGGTGGATAAATTTTCTGAAAATAACCTTGAGATGTGGAAGTTGAAGATGGAGGATCTGTTGATAGATTGAGATCTATGGGATGTTGTTGATGAGAAAGTTTCAAGGCCTACATATCCTACTTTGGTTGCTCAATATGATGTTATGAACCGTAAAGCCAAGGGTCTAATTAGAATATGATTGATAGAATTTGTTTTAATCAATGTCCATGAAGAAACCTCTACAAAGAAACTATGGAAGAAGTTTGTCGAGATGTATCAAGTCAAATCTTTAGTTAACAAGATTTTCTTGAGGAAGAAATTGTATTCCTTGAGAATAGGAGAGGATGGGCGAATTACATACCACGTAGAATGTTGGTAGCTCAATTGGCATTAGTTGGTGTCAAAATGGATGAGGAGGAGAAATGTTATATCTTGCTTTTTTCTTTTCCTAATTTATGGGATTCTTTTGTTATGGCTATCTATTGGGAGTACTTTTGTTATATTGAAGACTGAAGATGTAGTGGACTATTTTCTTTCTAAAGAGATGAGAAGGAAGGTATCCATCAGTGCCAAGGAGACCCTAAATTTTCATGGAAGACCCAAGGAAAAAGGAAAGAATAATGAGAAGCATGATAAATCCAAGTCCAAGGGTAGATCCAAATCTCCTGACAATTCCAAATTTATTTGTTGGAGCTGTGGTAAGCCTAGACATATTTGTAAGGATTGCAAAGAAGAAAAGAAGAAGGAAAATAAACTTTATTTTGATTCTAAGTCTGAGAAGGAAGGTGGTGATGCATTCATTGCAACTTTGGCAACTCCTACAGGTAATGATGCATGGTTAATTGAATCACATGCATCTTTCCTTATGACCTTTAATAGAGATTGGTATTCTTAATATGAAAAATTTGATGAGGGTAAGGTGTACTTGGGTGATGATAATATTATTTAAATATTGTTGGTTGTGGTTAAGTTAGAATTGGGTTTCTTGATGGTAGAATAAAAAGGGTTAATGGTGTGTTGCATATCCCTAGATTAGCATAAAATTTGTTATCTGTGAACAAAGTAATAGATGCAGGTGTGTAGATAGTATTTTTTGATGTTACATGATGTGCAAGATGGTTAGAGGTTCTATGGTGATTGCTAGAGGTGTTAGATATGGCACATTGTATAAGATTGATGCATGTAGTGTTGAGTGAAATAGTACTTCCGTGAAAAGAAATTATGTGGAAGACCAGTGAGGGTTTCATCTTCAATAGATGGTCATGGCTTTTGGGTACCCAAGGGTGCTATTTCTTTTGAATCAAAATTACCTATAGATACAACCATGTTATGGCACCAAAGACTTGGCCACATTGGAGAAAAGGGTCTAAGGACTTTGAAAAATAAAAATATTATTGAAGGGTTGTTTGATTGTAATCTTGAAATTGATTTTTGTGAGCATTATATTTATGGAAAACAAAATTGTGTTCATTTTACTCGGGTTCTCATAAATCTTGTGGTAAATTGGATCTTATTCATTCTAATGCATTTGGTCTTGTAGATGTTACTTCAATTGGTAAATCCACATTATGTTTCATTTATTGATGATTATAGTAGGACATGGGTATAATTTCTAAAGAGTAAATATGAAGCTTTTAGTCATTTTAAATAATTTAAAGCAATGGTTGAGTTGTAGACTGAAAAAAAAAATAAAAAATTTGAGGACTAATAATGGTGGTGAATTTTTCTCTAATGATTTTGATAGATTATAAAGATTGTGGTATTCATATACAAAAGACAACTCTGTATTCTCCATAGTAGAATGGATTTGTAGAAAGAATGAACAAGACACTGATGGAGAAGGCTAGGAGTATGTTGAGTGGTGTTGGTCTAGAATATATTTTTTGGGTTGAAGCTATTGCCACTGTTTGTTATCTGATTAACAGGTCTCCTACATTAGCTCTTGTTGATAAGATGCCTATAGAGGCATGGTCGGGCCACAATCCTTCATTAAGACATCTTAGAGATTTTGGTTGTTAGGTATATGCACATGTGCCAAAGGAGAAGCGAACAAAGTTGGAAAACAAGGCTATTAAATGTATCTTCATTAGATACAGTTATTGTGTGAAAGGATACAAGCTTTTGGATCCTATTGCATAGAAGGTAATATATAATAAAAGTGTTATTTTTAGAGAAACTAAGCCTTCTTCTGTTACATTGCAACTAGAGAAAAGTAAACAGGAAGATGTGATTCAACTTCCCTCTACACCTAAGAAATTTGAATCAAGGCCCATGGATAGATAAGAAGTGGAGGAGAGCTCATCTAACTCTGAATCTTCAAAAGAGGAGGAAGAACCTCCAACTCAGCTTGTTTGTAGGTCTATAAGGCATAGATAACCACTTGAATGGTATTCACCTGATGATTGAAGATGCATTTTTGCTTTGAATACTAACACCGATGAACCCAAATCAGTAGAAGAGGTATTTGGTATGAATGATGCAAAATCCTAGAAGATTGTTATGGATGAAGAAATGAAAGCTTTGAAAAAGAATGATACATAGGATCTTGTACCATTGCTTGACAGAAGAAAACATGTTGGTTGCAAATGGGTGTTTAAGAAAAAGATTGGTTTAGATGGAGATATTAAGAAGTATAAAGAAAGGTTGGTTGCAAAAGGTTACTCTCAAGTTGAGGGTATTGATTATGGTGAGATATTTTCTCCTATTGCAAAAATGACATCCATTAGATTGTTACTTTCTATTGCTATTGCTTATGATTTAGAGGTTGAGAAAATGGATGTGAAAACTGCTTTCCTTCAAGGTGACTTGGAAGAGGATATTTATATGACACAACTAAAGCACTACGTGGTGAAAGGTAAAAGTAAATTGGTTTACAAATTGAACAAATATTTGTATGGCTTAAAACAAAGTCTTAGGATGTGGTACGAAAAATTTGATACATATGTATTGAGTTTTGGATTTGAGCATGCTAAATTAGATCATTGTTTTTATTATAAAACTAATGGTGATCATTTCCTATTTATTGCATTATATGTTGATGATATGTTATTTATTGGTAGAGGGAAATGTATGATTTTAGAACTGAAATCTCAACTTATTGCTAAATTTGAAATGAAAGATCTTGGTGCAGCTAAAAACATTCTTGGGATGGAAATTATAAGAGATTGAGTGAACAGATAACTATGGCTTGGCCAAAGTAAGTATGCCAAATCAATTTTACAAAGGTTTGATATGCAGGATTGTAGACCATTGTGTGTTCCTGTTTAAGATAGAACAAATTTCTCTATTTTATATTATCTAACATCCCCATTAGAGATGGAAGACATGAGCAGAGTTCCTTACCATATTGTAGTTGGAATTTTGATGTATGCTATGGTTTGTACTAGACCAAACATTTCCCAAGCAGTGGGAGTTCTTTCTAGATATATGTCTAATCCTAGTAAGGTTCATTGGGATGAAATTAAAAGAATCTTCGGATATTTGTGTAGTACCTCAAAGTATTCCTTGTATTATTATAGTAATATGAATGAAGACAATATTTCCCTTGATATTCATGGTTATGTGGATTTAAACTGGGCAGGTGATGTTGATAGCAATCAATCCACCAATGTTATGTGTCTAATTTATTTGGTGATGCAATTAGTTGGATGAGTAAGCGATGGTTGTGGTTGCTTTGTCCACTATTGAAGTTAAGTATATGGTGGCTACTCATGCTTGTAAAGAAGCTATTTGGACTAAAATGCTATGTTAAAATATTGAAATAAAACAAGGTGAAATGGTAATTTATTGTGATAGTTAGTGTGATATGTCTAGCTAAGAACCCAACATTTCATGCTAGGACCAAGCACATTGATGTACAATATAATTTTGTTAGAGATATGGTCAAAGATGGCAGGGTGAAGTTGGTTAAGGTAGAGACTTTGATGAATTTTGTTGATTCTTTAACTAAGCCTGTGAGCTCAAAGAAGTTCAGATAGTGTTCAGAGACTATGGGCCTTTCGACCCCTAACAAATAAGAGATGATGTTTATACACCCTCCCATTGCTCTTGTAAGGTGTTCGAGAAGTGGGATTTTTTTTGGAAAATGTGTCTCAACCTTGAAATTACATAAGGTATTGTTGATATGTCAGTGATAGTGGGGTGTGGGGGGTTCCCCCCATTATGGGTCCAGTGGAGTCATCCCCTTAGCCCAATCCAGGGGGTCGTCGCCCTAGCGAGGGATTTGGGACAATGCCCTAGAAAGCTAGATTTTATTTATATTTTATTATTACAAATCTAGATAGTTCATTATTATGTCTAAGATTTGATGGTCAATATTTTATTAACTTGACTTTCCCTAGAGGAAACACTATTTTATGAGGGGTGTTGTATTATGGTTGTGTAGTGTGATGTATTATGAGAGCCAAATTAGTCGTTTTGCCTCTAGATCTCTTTTTGGTGATACTCCTAGGAGAAGCTTGCTCTACAAGTATATTGTAATGTTTGTAATTTTTGAATAATATATTGGGTGGCTTTGGAGTGTGGAGTTTTTCCCTCGAAAGGGGTTTCCCCACATAAATCACTGTGTTGTGGTATGCATGATATTTATTTTTATTTTTGTTTAAGTTTCTGTAACTTTAAAGATCTGTAAATTTTTGCATTATCCTCCTCTCAAGATTAGTGTCAAAATTTGTTTCTCTACCTTAGCTTCCTTGCATAATTTTATGCTTAAACATTTGTATACACATTTTGAAAAATTGGTAATAACCAAATGATTTTATAAGAGACATATATTATATATGAAAAGGTACAATTTGTGTGTGTTGTAGAATCTATGTAATAAATATAATTTATCCAAAATCAACTAAAAAACCATTTAAAATAATTAAAAATTATGATAAAACTAATGATTGACTAGTGGGGGCCAATTTGATGGGTTGGTCAGTAGCTAATGTTTGAACCTAGAAATCAATCCTATGTCTAGAGGACCAAATCAATAGGTTACAAGAAACCCTAAAAGGTTCCCCTTCACATTTCTCAAAATCTAAATATTTATTTTAAAATAATTACAAAAAGTTAAAAATATGGGCTAAATATCAACTCACCACATTTGGGAGCTCACCTCACTTAACTCTAGCCAAACATTGGTCATCTCATGTGGCAGTGTGGCTTTTCCTTTATACCATTAATTCAAATAGAGTTGAAGGCACCCATATCTAGGGGTCAAAATCTCTAAGATTACATATAAGAATGAAAATGGATGATAAAAAAATATGTTTCACTACTCAACCTCCTAGATATGTAGCTGAGTGTAAATTTAGAATTCTTAAAAGATGACTCCTATAAATCTTGTTTTTGAACCTCACTAATCATATTGAGGATGACACATTATTGGTAGTGATAGATGATCTAACATTTTAAAAGGTGATTTCACCATCATACATTTATTATATCCCTTATTTTATGTTGATGGCATTTAAATGACATGGTCAACACTTAATGACAATGAAAATAATTCATGATCCCTACCAATTCATCTCAAGACACTTATAGACCACACATGTGCTAATTTTTTATTGTTCTCTATCCCTAATCATTTATTATAATATTGATTAAAACTAGAAAAATATTGACAAGAAATATCTTACATGAATGCACCTAGATGCTTATCTATTAATTTAATTACCTATTTCGAATTACTATATGACATGGCATAACCATTACGGACCATATTTAGCCTTATCATTGGGGTAGTTACATATTTCTATGATCTTGCATACACCAATAAGTTAATCAATGATCATATCACTAGGAATATCATTTCTTCCATCATTTTATTATGTGCGTATGTTCTTGAAGTCACATCGAGGACACTATAACCTTCCACACATTATTGGTAACATATGTACTACCATGCATAAGAGTGAACCTTAAATTCAAACTTAAAATTTAAATTCTACATTTGCCACCCTCTCTTATGTATTTATCACTATTAGGTGCTTAAGTTTAAAAATAGACTAATGCCCATTTCTTTTATAAAAAGTGACATTATATTGAACTTTCAACTATAGGGGATAACATAATAAATAGACATTATCCTTCTTTTCAAAGAGTTTAATTGAAGATATATTATGGCTACAATAGCCTACATTTCAAAAACCTTAAATGAGGAGGTCATGAGTCTTAATTTAAGGAGACTTGCTTAGTGTTTAACCTTTCTAAGAAGAACATATGCCTCATATTTTTAATATTAGTTTTATTATTTAATATAATTTTTTAAAATATAAAGTACTCTTATTGATATATTCCCTCAGATGATAAAATTATAGTATTTTCCTTATTTACAAATACTTACCTAATTAAGATATTTCAAATTAGTAATTGAGCTTTATAATCATTATCATCATATTTATATTTTTTATGGTCCACAATTTTTATCATAAATAACTGTAGACACTGAAAAATGTCTTTAATGATATCATACACTTGAATCAGGTATGCTAACATCATTTCCTCTTAAAACCCATCATCTTTTTGCTTAATTAATTAAATTAGCCTAGCTATTTAATTAATTGTATCATTTTCATATATTAACCTCATTAATTTAATTGGGTTAATTCACTCCCTTTCATGCTAACATTTCGTCTAATTAAACTAAATATATTGAAATTTATTTAATTTAATCTCTAAATTGTCTTATTTAATTAAATAACCCTAAGTTATTTAATTAAATGCTATTTCACCTTTTCCCCTTTTCATTAAATCATTTATTTAATGAATATCATGTAATTTTTCAAATCTCCTAATTGCATAATTAATATTGTTTAATTAACAATTAAATCTAATTCCCCCCACTTGTAAGGGAATATTCCTCCTTTGCATCTTCCTCTAAAAAGGGAATATTCCATTTCCTTTGCATAATTTAATTTAGTTTTAATTAACTAAATATCCTTTTTCCCTCACCCATGAGAATATTGCAAGGAATATTCTCTCTCCTTACTCATTTGAAAAAGGAGAATATTCTTTTTCTAACAAACTTACTTAACTTCTTAAGCAAGTTAACTTGTGACCTCTTGGGCAAGTTGAAAGTGTGTTTGTTTTGACAAAGGAGAACCCATGATTAAATCTCATCTTTCATTCTCACCTATTGAGGAGAATCCATGATCCATGCCTCCATCTTCTTTCCTCCTTGACCATTGGTTAACCTTTTTGATCTCAACCATCAATTTCTCATTTGCTCTCCTATAAATAGGTCACTATTTGGAGACAAATGGATCCATCTTTTAACATCAAAATTATGCTGTTAAAATCATTTGCACTTGCACTCACATTTAACATCTTTTTTAGTTTAAATTAATTGCATAAATAGCTTAGTTTCCATTAATGGCTTCCATGGTAACTTAAATGCATACATTTAGCTTGTTTATTAATTAGGGTTTGAATCTTTTAGCTTAGAATCCATTTATATTAGCTTTGTATTTGCACATATTAATCATTTAGCCATAAAATCATGTTTAATTAGCTTGCATCATGTTCATTTAGATCAAAATCACGTTTCATCACACATCTCACAATGGTTTCACTAGTTTTCTTCAATAAAACTGGTTGAAATAAAGCTCATTTATCCACAGGATTTGGAAAGGGTCATCGTTCCACATCAATGCGACACCACTCCCCCAACAGATAAGTTTCAAATGGATTAGAGTATGCATTTTAAAGATTTCATAGTTTAGTATAATAGGTTTTAATCCTTGCTTGGTTTAATTTTTGATTTGAATGATCCTATTGAGATTTGATGTTAGTGGCTTCATTATGCTTTGATTCTTCATGGATCAATCAGAATTGGCCCATACTAATCCGTTGGCCACATTCTGGTGCTAGAAGGGGGGAAAAACCGATCAAATTTAATCAATTTCTATGTTGAATTATATTTTTTTAATTCTTATGGGATACAACGACACTCAAAGGAATTTTAGTGATTCCTTTGCTGGGTGTCGCCATACAGTGATGCTATCGTCATTAGAAATAGCGACACCTATTTAATATCTTGGTGTTGATTAAACTAAGCGATGCTGAATACTTCTAGATGTATCAAAATTTCCAAATCATGACACTACAAAATCACGACACTATCGTTGTACTAGTTTTGTATAGAGCAACACTCATTTAATTTATAATGACACTATCATGAAAAATGATGCCCTTCTCTAGTAAGAAAAATGGTGATCAATTTTTAGCATGTGCTTTAATTTATTTACTTCATTTGATCACTAACATGCCCCTGAATTTGTTTTGGTTTTTGGGCTAATTGGGTTTTGCAAGTTGGACAATAAAAAGTTGAAGTGAAGAAGCATTCTCATCTTAAAATATTATAATTTTAACAAGAGTTTTGATGCTTTTGGGGAAATTATAACCCATTTATCATGCTTTTCATTTTATGCTTTAGGACCATGCTAGCTTTCAATTGGGTTTTAAAATGAACACTCAAACGGGATTAAAATGAACCCTCACATCATTTTACTTTGGGTTTAAAATGAAATCCACTGACGACATCCCCATCAAACCATTGCGAGAACAGGAGACCTCGTCCTGCCAATAGAAGATCCTCATGCCGATGAAAAAATAGAACCGTCAACGCATCACTAGAACTAGAAGACATGCCCAACCGATAGACTGATAAGGTGGGGGCAATAGGTTCCATTTTCTGTAATGTGGTAAGAGTCATACAGGTAATGCTATGTCAGGATGGGGAACTCTTCTTGAAGGTTCTAAACAATTTCCTCATTTTTATAAGACTGTGCTGGCAATGCCACCTGAATCACAGTTGTTTGGTGGGATTCCAAACCCAAACAATGAGGCGCAGTTGTGAAAATCTCATAGAGAGAAGCTACAAGCTACCATGATGATTTTTCCAAGCAAATTTATAGTAGAGTCTTCATTAGCGTGGCTTAAGACATGTGCAGATGATATTCTCTCTATAGATAGGCTTGGGGGAAAGTATTTGCTTGATCTTGTGAAAAGTGGCAAGGAACTTACAGAGAATGAGACATTGATTAGAGAAATATTGGATAGTTTAGATGCATTTGAAGGGAGCTTGGAGTGGCTAAAAATGGTTTTTGGTTCAAATGTTGAGTTTCCATGCCAATGCATGTGTGAGATTGTTTTGAAGCACTCAAAGAGTCTGTGGGATGAACTTTTTGAAAGCCTATTTGTTAGTAGGATGAAAAAAATAATAGCTAAGGGATTTGCATATCTGTGTGAGAGAGTTAAGGTTGGTAAATGCCTTGAAGCCATAGTTACATCTCTGGCAAGTTACAAAGATGTTGAAACCCATTTGCACAAATTAGTGAGGGTTGGCTTGTCAAGAGAGGGTACCTAAAAAGTGTCAATTTACCTGGGTTGAGTTTTAGATTTATGATGACAAATGATGAAGACTGGTTTGGTCGCCTTAACGCTTATTTTGCAACTGAGGTTATTCAAATAAAAGATACCATAGATGAGGGGTCCAAGAATATTTTGGAAGACATCCTATGTTTTCTTTATGCACATAAATCTCTTTCAAGGATAAATGATTTAGCACCTTATTTGCAAGAGCAATGCTTCCATTTTATCTCAACATTGATTGTTGAGATTGAAGAACATCTTGCACATCTTTTAGAAGCTCTCTATCAAGAAATGAAAAATGAGGAGATTCCAGAAAAAATGAACAAGGAGACACTAGAACTGACAGTTATAGTGGAAAGGGCACATTTCTTAGGAAGGCTTTTAGTTGCTCTCAGTTTTCATTCAACTTCCCTTCCACTAGTTCTTGGCTTGTCTCAGCTCTGGTTTGTCGAGAGCAAAGCTTCAGTTTGAGGGAAAGGATCTTTGACTTTTAGATATTCCAGTACTAATTTTGATTACCCTCTTCTAGAAAATTCTTGAAGACAAATATTAATGAGAGGGGTTGGTTTGAATCTTGAATCACAGGATAAAAATAATAGCACCAAATTGAATAAACTGAGAAGAACTATGCACAATCTTTGTATCCTCACTCATAGCATGTGGATATTATGGATAACTGAAGAGCTTTCAGGAATTCTCACAAGAGATCTAAGGGAGGATGATTCTTTATCCATGACAACTCCTTTGAAGGCATGTATTCTCATTTGCATTGCATATTTTGTTTGTTGTGGCTTATGGAGTTGGTTTCATTTCCATGATTCATCTAATCACTGATCTCTTCTTGTAGTTTTCATGAGATTTCTTCTAGTTCTGATTTAAGTCATCATGGTTTATATCTGGATATATTAATAACTGAACGAGAATAAAGCATCTAGAGTAAAGAGCTACATTTGATTCTTTCAGTCACTTCAAACTCTTTATTTCCCAATAAATGGAAAAGACTAACATGTGCCCTTTCAACCCTTCCAGTCCATATTAATCATGGAGATGTAATCTATAAGTATGCCGAAAAGTATCAAATGGAAGCCAAAAAGTTAGAGACTTTCATAGGGCCTATGAATCAGCTCTTGTAGTTTTTATATGAAAATATTATTGTTTGTTTTCTATTTATAATATCTATTGGCATCATTTGGGAACTCCTATTTTTGGGAATTCAGTAAGAGTTCTTAAACAAAGTAGGATGACATCTACTGTACAACTGAGCATTTAAATGGAATTTGAAGCATGATTTTATTTAATTTTTAATTTTATTCCTTAAAGCCTCATAAAATGCCCTTTTCTGATTGTATATCAAACTACCTACTGCTTCTTTTCTTTTACCACAAGTCACAAGTTTAATGTTGTATGCTTGCTCCATCTCTTGTAGTTTTTTGTTCCATGATTTCAAGGCTTACCATTTATTAGTCTATGATTTGTAGGGTTGGGAAGGAACTGAATTGAAACAAGAGCATGAAGGTGGAGGTCAACTAGAGTTAAGGTTGGTAAATGCCTTGAAGCTATAGTTACATCTTTGACAAGTGACAAAGATGTTGAAACCCATTTGCACAAATTAACTACTAGTGAGGGCTAGCTTGTCAAGAGAGGGGACCTAAAAAGTGTCAATTTACCTAGGTTGATTTTTAGATTTATGATGACAAATGATGAAGACTGGTTTGGTCACCTTAACACTTATTTTGGAACTGAGGTTAATCAAATAAAAGATACCATAGATGAGGGGTCCAAGAATATTCTGGAAGACATCCTAAGTTTTCTTCATGCACATAAATATCCTTCAAGGATAAATGATTTAGCACCTCATTTGCAAGAGCAATGCTTCCATTTTATCTCAACATTGATTGTTGAGATTGAAGAACATCTTGTGCATCTTTTAGAAGCTCTTTATCAAAAAATGAAAAATGAGGAGATGCCAAAAAAAATGAACAAGGAGACACTAGAACCAACAGTTATAGTGGAAAGGGCACTTTTCTTAGGAAGGATTTTAGTTGCTCTCGGTTTTCATTCAACTTCCCTTCCACTAGTTCCTGGCTTGTCTCAGCTCTTGTTTGTCGAGAACAAAGCTTTAGTTTGAGGGAAAGGATCTTCAACTTTAAGATATTCTAGTACTAATTTTGATTACCCTCTTCTAGATAGTTCTGGAAGACAAACACTAATGAGAGGGGTTGGTTTGAAGCTTGAATCATAGGATAAAAATAATAGCACCAAATTGAATAAACTAAGAAGAACTATGCACAATCTTTGTATGAAAGCTCCTAGCATGTGGATATTGTGGATAACTGAAGAGCTTTCAGGCATTCTCACAAGAGATCTAAGGGAGGATGTTTCTTTATCCATGACAACTCATTTGAAGTCCTGTATTCTCATTTGCATTGCATATTTTGTTTGTTGTGGCTTATGGAGTTGGTTTCATTTCCACGATTCATCTAATCACTGATCTCTTCTTGTAGTTTTCATGAGATTTCTTCCATTTTTGATTTAAGTCATCATGGTTTATATCTGGATATATTAATAACTAAGTGAGAATAAAGCATCTAGAGTAAAGAGCTACATTTGATTCTTTCAATCACTTCAAACTATTTATTGCCCAATAAATGGAAAAGACTAACATGTGCCCTTTCAACCCTTCCGGTCCATATTAATCATGGAGATGTAATCTGTAAGTATGAAGAAAAGTATCAAAGGGGAGCCAAAAAGTTAGAGATTTTTGTAGGGCCTATGAATTAGCTCTTGTTGTTTTTATATGAAAATATTATTGTTTGTTTTCTATTTATAATATCTATTGGCATCATTTGAGAACTTTTTTTGGGAATTTAGTAAGAGTTCTCAAACAAAGTAGGATGACATCTATTGTACAACTGAACTACTATTCTACTACACTATAAATGTTAAACCCCTACCATCCCTGCACTCCTTTCATTGTAATCTACATGGTTGATATAAGAAGAGCCACTTTTCACTTTATTATTGTTCACCCTTTTTCTTTACGTGCTGCTCTATTTTTTACACTCAACTTCAAAAGTGATTTGCATGCCCCCTCAAAAAGTGGAAACTAATTTTAAGAGTTCAAATTCTGAAATTTGTATAGACAACTCAATCTACATTTCCCTTAATATCATTTTTATAGATAAAAGTAAGTTCTCCTATGAACTATGCAATTTGACAGTGGAAACTTCAAAAAGAAAAGATCACTTTTAACATCTCATAACAGAAAAGAAAAGAATAAACAAACCTCGATTCCAAGTTCTCTATATAAATCCTTAACTTCTGCAACACAAGATGGATATGCTTTTCCATAATTAGCCTAAAAAAGAACATAATCACTATAAGTCAACAAGCAGTTAGTAAAATTATTAAAAAGAATGGATCATATGGATCATATGGCCTGACTATGTACATATTTGAAAAGTAAAATTAACTGAAATCATGGAAAGTGACTTACCATGAGATTCTACACAAATCGTGTCCGATGCAAAAAAATGGGTAGAGGTTGCAATCCAAATTCAGGCATCGTGCTTTACTTCTCCATTTTGGTGGGCTACCTTGAAAATAATGTTTCAACTCATTGCTCCATTTTGGCAGGCTACAGGTTTCGACTCACTACCCCATTTTGGCAGGCTACATTGAAAATAAGGTCTTCACGAAGGTTTTAGTGTAATACCCTATGTGTTGTTGATACTCTTAGATACTCTTTTGTATTGGTTTTGTACTTGGTTTGTGATGGTGATTAGTTCACCGTTTTGGTTGTATGTGGATTCATAGTTTAGTTGGTTTGATGCACATGATATTACTTATGATGCTTGATGATACATTACGTGGTGATCATATTATTTGGTTATATTATGGGTTTCTTTAATAATATATGTGGTGATGTTCAGGTTTAATATTGCTATGGATTTTGATGTGTTGCTAGTGAGTCTTGGTGAAAGGCCGGAGTAGCATCACTCGCTCGAGAGTGCCCTTCTACCCCGTAACTACCTTTCACAGTGTGTCTGCATTAGAGATTTATATGCTACTTGACATTTGTTTCTATGCAGGTTGCAGGTATAGAACACCGACTCCACCTTCTTGACAGGTTTGAGCGTGTCCCATAAACCCAACAGGTATGATGTTGAAAAGGGGGTTGATAAGGAAGTGTCCTCGTCCCAAGTTCATCATTTTTTCGTAAGTCTGACGGTGTCATTGTCCATGATCTCATCTTTTTTTATGTATGGATTGGTGTTGGTTATGTATTTTAATTGTGAATGTTTTTTATTTAATTAATCTTTATTTTATGTGTGATTAATTAATGTTATTTAATTGATATAATTATTTGTAGGTAATTGTAGTTAAGTTAATTGATTAAATTTTCTTGATTGAGTGAATAGTTTAAATATAAATATTAGATGTCATTATGTGAATTGGAATTTTAAATTTGCATAAAGTAAATGATAATAATTTTTGAATTTTTAAGTTAATTAAGTAGCATAAATTATTTATAATTATCAAAAGAAAATATCTGAAAGTTAGTTAAAAAATAAATTGAATGCAAAACTCTTGTTGAAAAAATATTCTTGGAGAGAATATTGGCCATAATTGTGAAAAGCAGGAAGTCACTTTACGGGAAAATAGAAAGAAGAGGAAATTGGCTGGGAAATTGTTTTTGGGTTAATAATTGGAAGAGGTTTTTAGGAATAATTTTGGGCTCAATATTTTGCATCTTTCTGGTAGTGGAGATTTTGGAAAGGGCTTTGGAAATTGAACTCTGAAGGCGAAGCTTTGCTCCAACCTTCATTTCTTCAAGCTTCAGGAAAACAGGGTCCTTTATTGTTTATTTATTTATTTTGTTGTTTTGAAAAGATTGCCTATATAAATTATATTGTAGAAATTTTGTTAATTTTGTAAAAGTTGAGAAACTATCTATACAAGAGGAAATGATTATTTTATAGAGGTTTTGTTTTAAAATTGGAAAGATTGTTGGAAATTTCTGTGAATTTGTTAAAAGCTTATGTAGAAAAGTTTGTTGAAAGCCTCTCTGTAGAAAATTTGTTGACGACTTCTATGTATGAAGTTTTGCCATGGTTATTTTAGTGCCTCTGTAGAAAACTTTATAGTGAAATCATAGAACCTCATAAAAGATTATTTTTAAAACAATAGAAAAACACAAAGGAAAAGAAAAATAGAGATATTTTGAAATCTCTTAGAAATTGGATTTGAAAGCCTTACTCTAAAAATTGGGGAAACCCATATCCATATTGCATGTAGAAGAATATGATTTAAATATGTTTTCCCAAATTAGTTTGTTTAGCTAGAATTAAAAAAAAAAAAAAATTGTGAAATTTTTTCTAGAGGGTTTGATATATATATATATAAAATATAAAATAAATAAATAAATAAATAATTATATTATATGTGGAGGTGGGGTGGGTCAACTGACGCTGTACCTCCCCACTACCCGTGGGACTGCACAAACCACCACGGCTGTGCATAACAGCCGTGGGCTACTGGGCATAGCCCTAGTGGAGGTTGTGGCCTCCCCATAAGGGGAGCTGTGATTTCATTAAAGAGTTTTTAAATTGTTTTTTTTATATATATATATATATTATTAAGATTTAAATTTATTAAATTAAATTTTATTTAATTTGTTTTATTATATATATATATATATATATATACACACACACACACATATATATATGTATGTATGTATGTATGTATGTCTGTGTGTGTGTGTGTGTAAATATACAGTGGATTATATTGTTAATTTTATAATTTTAAATTAAATGTATAATTTTAAATATATATATATATATATATATATTTATATGTTGAAAATTATAGAAAAGTTGGATGATGTTATATTGCAAGTTGGTTTTATGAGTTGATTGATTAAATTAGAAATAAGTATTTTTGATTAAATTAAATTGAATGATTTCGGGTGAATTAATCATTTATATTCCTTGGTGAAATTTTGCAACGAGATATGTTAAACTGTGGCATACTTGAGTACGTTCTTTTTACCTTTTTAAATGATTGGTGAGTCAACTGTTATTTTTGCTTAATTGGGTTATGGTCATGTGGGAAACCTTTAAGTTGGTTTATCCTTCTAAAGGAGCTTAAGTTATTGTTTAAGACTTCTAGAGGCATGGGGAAATTGTAGTTTTATATATGGTATTTTAAATTGATGCTTGTCCCTATTTTGACTATAATTGTGATTTTAAGTTTCTCTTGGGCTGTACCCGTCTTTATGGTGTCTATTCATATGATTATTGGCGAGATGATTATGCCTCGTGGATGTTCAATTTATGATTCAGTTTTCTTGTTGGTACAACCCTTTGGAATTTGATGTTATGTTTTGGGTTTCTAGAGAGAATAGCTCTACGTGGGTGTCAACGCACAAAGGGGTTGTCAGGATAACCCACATTAGAGTTAGAGTAATAAGTGATAACCTAATTAATTAATTAAGGGGTGGGTAGTAAAACATTAACAAGATAATTTTGGATGCCTCGTCCACCTGTTAGGGCTTTCACAGACTAAAGGTGGGCTGAGAAGGCTGTGGTTGGAAAGATCATTACCTCATCTCCACGAGAGGTTAACGGTTTCGCACGAGTCACCTTATGGGGCCAACGCCTAAACAGGTTTTCAAGATAACCATAGATGGGGGCTAACACCTAGAGGAAGGCAGTCAGGATAAACCATGTAGGACTGTACAATGACACTCTCCTCTAGCATTCCCTTGAGTTGTTTTATTGCTAGCCTCTGAAAGTGGTTTTTTGATATTATGTTTATCTTGATTGTTCTTTTACTTTTCATGTTTGGAGTTTCATCTTGTGTTTTTGTTTGGATGTTCTTGGTCGGGGATCCTTCCTTATTTACTCCTAGCATGGGGGTGGTTGGGTGGAACGTGCTACGCACCTCGTTGGGTCCCCTGTCATGTAGTTGTACCATTCAGTGCATAATTTTGTAGATAGACCTTGATCTAGAGTTCATATGTTACTAGATATATTTTTGTACTCCAGTTGTATTTTATGTACTGATGTATTGCTCCCACATGTGTTGGGAAGATTTATGATGTAATCTTATATATGTATTCAATGAGATTTACTAGAAGATTAATGTAATGTATAATCACACTATGTAAATCATTCTGGAACTACAACTATAAATACTGTTAATGTTGTATTGTATATGAGGAAATATGTTCTTTATATTTCCAAGTTCAATTTATAATGAATGCATGTATGGTTTCTATATGGTTTATTCTTGTCACATTGTTTATCATTAATAAATGTTTAAATGAAGATATGTGAATGAATGGGTTACGTTTGTAGAATTGGTAATTACATTTATCAAGTTTGTTATGGGATAGATTGCATAATGTCACCTCATGTACCACAAGGGACTTAGGTGTTTAACTTGTAATCATTAGCTATGTAATTGCATTAGTAAACTTAGTGTTTATTCTCTATATTTTCAAAAAAAAAATGTTGTATTTTTAGTTGTCCTTTAGGGTTTAAATGACGGGGCATTACAACTTGGTATCAGAGCCAAGGTTACTAACGTTGGGTTCTCTGGGTAGTTTGAGTTCGTTAAGCAACCTTTGCGTTTAACTCTTGATCTCACTTATACCTCTCAATTGATGTGCAGGATCATACCTCGGGGTAGAGGTTGTGGCCAAGGTGGTGGCCGTGGGGCCGACTGCCAAAGTCCATCACCTCTGAGTTCCCACAGTTCAGAGCGTGAGGAATTGCAAAGTTCCTAAAGCAATCCGATAGGTGGTGGTCAGAACCCAGAACAACCGGGTCTGGATGGTCATTTGCAACACCTACTTGAGGAGATACTAGGTCATTTAGGCCCTAGACAAGTGGAAGAACAAAGGTTGGAAAGGGAAAGAGAGAGATCACCTAAACATGAGGAAATACCAGCTAAACAAGATGTAGTAGTGGCAGGTCACATGAGAGACCTTTTGAGAGCACGACCTCCTACATTTGATGGTTTTGGTGGGGGTCTTGAGGTAGAGACATAGCTGATTGATTTGGATAGATACTTTGTTATGCATCCATATGGTAGTAATACTAGGGCTAGGTGCGCCATCATGCACCTCAGAGGTTTTCATCCACTTGGTGGTGGCTAGAAGAACAGAAATTACATATTGATATTAGCATGGTGACTTGGGAATTGTTTATGGAGAGGTTTAGGGCTCGTTTCCTTTCTAATCACTGGAGGCAGTGCAGAGTAGATGAATTTCATGATTTAAGGTAGATGGAAATGTCTATGGAGCAATATGAGCATCATTTTTACAAGTTCAAGCACTATGTAGGGATTGGTAATGATGAGGAAATGCTTTTGCAACACTTTGTTAGGGGCTTAAATGCTCGAATAAGTGGTGGACTTAGAGTCTTCATGCCAAAGACAATGGAAGTAGTTGTTGAGAAGGCTCGTTTGGTAGAAGAAAATTTGGAAATGGCATTGGGAGGTCACACAAGAGTTCAGATCAATAGTGCCTCAACATTAGGTTCTGGTTCTAGAGGTGGACAGCCTCAAGATGTAGGGTCTTCCAGGAATTTTTGGGCACCCTTTAAGGGTGGTCCGTAGTAGTAGTAGTGGTCACAACCCAAACAAAAGAAATCACAGTCTCAGTAGGGAGACAAATCTTAGAGTAGGAAGAACTGAAGCTAGCAGCGAATTAGGCATGATCATTTTAAGTAGCCTACATAAAGCACACAATCAACACCTTCTAGAGGCATTTTTCAGTAGTCGAGTGCACCGTCTGGTGTTAGAGGATTTGGATGAGGCACAAATTTTTTCTCTTGTGGGAAATAGGGACATATTTCTAGACAGCGTCCACAGAAGAGCACTACAAGTTTTAGTCAGAGACTAGTTGCTTCTGAGCCGACAGTGGGCGATGTGGGTAGAGCACATTAGGTATTTGCAGGAGTGGACAATCACCAAGCTAAACATCAGGGCACTATAGTTGAGACATCAGGTGTATTATATGGCACTATCATTTCCATTCTCTTTGATTTTGGAACATCAAATTCATTCATTTCTCCTTCAGTAGAGCGTTGTAGACTGGTGGCAATAAGGAAAGGCATTAAGTGGCAGGTTGAATTGGCCTCCAGGGCAAAGGTAGCTGTTGAGTCACTAGTTCAGGGTTGTAAATTGCAAATTGGGTCACTCATGACTACGGTGGATCTTTGAATCCTGCCTCTTGGTTCATACGATGTGGTGCTAGGTATGGATTGGTTAAGTGCCCACTATGCCACAATTGATTGTCAATGCAAGGTTGTGCGTTGTGTTGACGATTCTAGTAATGAGGTTGAGATCATTGGTATACAAAGACCTATCTCACTATGATTGATCTCAACCATGCAATTAAAAAGGTGCTTCAGGGAGGGGTTTTAGTTGTTTGTTGTGTCAGTAAATGACTTGGATTTGGGAGAGAGTCAAGAGAATTCATTGGATGACTAACCTCTTCTTAAGGAATATTCTGATGTTTTTCTAAGTGAAATTCTGAGGATGCCACCAAAGTGTGACATTGATTTCAAAATCGACCTTGTACTTGGAACTGAGCCTATATCTCGGGCTTCATATTAGTTGACTACATAGGAGTTGTAGGAACTCTATTTGCAGTTGGAGGAACTTCTAGAAAAAGGATTCATCCGTCCTAGTGTTTCCCCTTGGGAAGCACCAATTATATTTGTGAAAAATGATGGTTCACTTAGATTATGCATTGATTATAGGCAACTTAACAAAGTGACGATCAAGAATCGGTATCCTTTGCTAAGAATTGATGAATTGTTTGATCAGATAAAAGGAGCTTAGGTTTTCTCCAAGATTGATCTTAAATCTGGTTATTATTAGCTGTGAATAGCAAAATATGATATACATAAAACTACATTTCGCACTTGATATAGGCATTATGAATTCACTGTTATGCTATTCAGGTTAATGAATGCACCCTTAGTTTTTATGTGCCTAATGAATGGAGTCTTCTAAACCTACTTGGATAGGTTTGTACTTGTGTTTCTTGATGACATCTTGGTTTACTCTAAATCAATGGAGGAGCACGAGGAACATTTGAAGCAGATATTATAATGCTTGAGGGACAATCAACTATTTGCTAATTTGGCTAAGTGTGAGTTATACAAAACAAAAGTGAAATACTTGGGGCACGTTATCTCAGGTGCAGGTATCATAGTGGATCCAACAAAGATCTAGGCCATTGTTTATTGGCCAACACTCAAGAATGTTCCAGAGATTCGCAGTTTGATGGGGTTAGCAGGCTATTATCAGTGGTTTGTACATGGCTTTTCAAGGATCGCACATCCCATCACTTCCCTTCAGAGGAAAGGGAAGAAGTTCATTTGGTTAGATCAATTCCAGTCAACATTTGAAACTCTTAAGGACAGGTTGACTAGTGCACCCATACTAGCAGTTCCTGATCCTACTAGGGATTTTGTGGTGTGTACTGATGCTTCCTTGGAAGGCTTAGGAGTTATCTTGATGTAAGAAGGTCGTGTAATTTCTTATGAATCCTGAAAGTTTAAGGATCATGAGCTAAACTAACCCACACATGACTTAGAATTAGCCGCAGTGGCTCATGCCCTTGTGAGATGGAGACATTTCTTATTGGGTCATAGGTTCAAGCTTCATAGTGATCATCATAGTTTGCAATACATTTTTACATAGCCGAACTTGAATGCCAGGAAAAGGAGGTGGATGGAATTCCTTTGTGAATTTAATTTTGAGGTCAAGTATGTTGAGGGAAAGGAGAACATAGTGGTAGATGCTTTGAGTCAGTGGAGACATGAGTTTTCTATAGTGGCTCTTGAGGTGGATTTAAGGAGTTAGGTCCTCACAACACTTCCCACAGATAGTTGGTATTAGGAAGTGAATTCAGAAATTGAGTCAGGCAGCTTTAGAAGGAAAGCTTGCAAGGTACTCACTGGAGTCTAATGGTCTTCTGAGGTATTTGGGTTGCATGTGCATGCTTTCTACTGAGGGTCTTCATACTCTAATTATGATTGAGGCACATTGAGCTCCCTACTTTGCTCACTTGGGAATCAAGAAGATGTATGTAGATCTTCATGCACTATACTTTTGGGCTGGCATGAAGAGGGATATTGCTGATTTGGTGGCTAGATGTTTGGAATGTCAAAGGGACAAGGCAGAACACCAGCATCCCGCAGGCCTTTTGCAGCCTCATCTCATTTTGGAATGGAAGTGGGACATAATTTTAGTAGACTTTATTGTGGGATTTCCTATGACTTCTCAACGACATGATACTATCATGGTCACAGTTGATAGATTGACCAAGGTGGCATACTTCTCCCCCATCCAATCATCTTACACTACTTCTTCAATTGCTAGAATTTTCATGGAAGACATTGTTCGTCTGCATGGTATTCCATGGAGAATCATTTTCGACAAAGATCCAGTGTTCACATCTGCATTATGGACATCATTGTAGCATGTCTTAGGAACCTAGCTGAATTTTAGTTCTACTTACCATCCCGAAACAGATGGTCAGACAAGAGATTTAATTTGGTTCTTGAGGACATGCTTCGTATGTATGTGATGGATCAACAGTCATGTTGGGAGGACTATTTGCATTTGGTGGAGTTTTCCTACAACAATGGATATCATAGCTTGACTGGTATGGCTCCCTTTTAGGCACTATATGGCTGTCCCTGCAAGACTCCATTAAGTTTGGACCATCTTGAGGATAGAGTTCTCCTAGGTCCCGAAATGCTTTAGGACATGGAGCAATAGGTAGCTCTTATCAGAGAGCATCTTGTGGCAACACAGGATAGACAAAAGAAATATGTTGATGCACATAGAGTTGACCGTCAGTTCTCTATTGGTGATCAAGTCTTTTTGAGAGTACGACCACAAAAAATCCCAATCCATTACGGAAAGGGTTCCAAGCTCACACCTCATTTTTTTAGGACCATTTGAAGTTTTGGAGAGGATTAGCCCTATTGCTTATCACCTAAAATTGCCGCCCAATCTATCGTGGATTCACGATGAATTTCATGTTTCTGTTCTTAGGCCATATTATCCAGATGTTTCTCATGTACTTGATTGGGATGCTCTACAGGTCAAGGATGGGTAGCTAGCACTCAAGCCTATGGTCATGCTACAACATTGGAGACTCACTCTCAAGGGTAGAGATATTGAACCAGTGCGGGTTTAGTGGGACCCGAATGATGAGACTTTGGCGACATGGGAGGATGCATCCCGTATTAGAGAGGCTTACCCATATTTATTTAATGGCTTCCAGGAGTAAGCCATGTTCTAGGGGGGAGGATGTAATACCCTTCGTGTTGTTGATACTTTTAGATACTCTTTTGTATTGGCTTTGTACTTGGTTTGTGATGGTGATTAGTTCACCATTTTGGTTGTGTGTGGATTCATAGTTTACTTGGTTTGATGCACATGATATTACTTATGATGCTTGATGATACATTACGTTGTGATCATATTATTTGGTTATGGTATGGCTTTCTTTAATAATATATGTGGTGATGTTGTGGTTTAATACTGCTATAGATTTTGATGTGTTTCTAGTGAGTCCTGGTGAAAGGACAAAGTAGCATCACTTGCTCGCAAGTGCCCTTCTACCCCACGACTACCTTTCACGGTGTGTCTGCATTAGAGATTTATATGCTATTTGATATTTTTTTCTATGCAGGGTGCATGTATAGGACATCGACTCCACCTACTTGACAGGTTTGAGTGTGTCCCATAAACCCAACGGGTATGATGTTGAAAAGGGGGTTGATAAGGAAGTGTCCCCATCCCAAGTTCATCATTTTGTTGTAAGTTTGACGGTGTCATTGTCCATGATCTCGTCTTTGTTTCTATATGGGTTGGTGTTGGTTATTTATTTTAATTGTGAATGTTTTTTATTTAATTAATCTTTATTTTATGTGTGATTAATTAATGTTATTTAATTGATATAATTATTTGCAGGTAATTGTAGTTAAGTTAATTGATTAAATTTTCCTGATTGAGTGAATAGTTTAAATATAAATATTAGATGTCATTACGTGAATTAGAATTTTAAATTTGCATAAAGTAAATGATAATAATTTTTGAATTTTTAAGTTAATTAAGTAGCATAAATTCTTTATAATTATCAAAAGAAAATATCTGAAAGTTAGTTAAAAAAGAAATTGAATGCAAAACTCTTGTTGAAAAAATATTCTTGGAGAGAATATTGGCCATAACTATGAAAGGAAGGAAGTTACTTTACGGGAAAATAGAAAGAAGAGGAAATTGGCTGGGAAATTGTTTTTGAGTTAATAAATGGAAGATGTTTTTAGGAATAATTTTGAGCTCAATATTTTGCATCTTTCTGGAAGTGGAGATTTTGGAAAGGGCTTTGTAAATTGAACTTTGAAGGTGAAGCTTTGCTCCAACCTTCATTTCTTCAAGCTTCAGGAAAACAGGTTCCTTTATTGTTTATTTATTTATTTATTTTGTTGTTTTGAAAAGATTGCCTATATAAATTCTATTCTGTAGAAATTTTGTTAATTTTGTAAAAGTTGAGAAACTATTTGTACAAGAGCAAATGATTATTTTGTAGAAGTTTTGTTTTAAAATTGGAAAGATTGTTGGAAATTACCGTGAATTTGTTAAAAACTTCTGTAGAAAAGTTTGTTGAAAGCTTCTTTGTAGAAATTTTTTTGATGACTTCTTTGTATGAAATTTTGTCATGATTATTTTAGTGCCTCTGCAAAAAACTTTATAGTGAAATCAAAGAACCTCATAAAAGATTATTTTTAAAACGATAGAAAAACAAAGAGAAAAAAAATAGAGATATTTTGAAATCTCTTAGAAATTGGATTCAAAAACCTTCCTGTAAAAATTGGGGAAAACCCATATCCATATTGCCTGTAGAAGAATATGATTTAAATATGTTTTCCCAAATTAGTTTGTTTAGCTAGAAAATTAAAAAAAAAACCTCTGTGAAAATTTTCTTAACTATTCATGTAGAAAACTTTTGTGTAAATTTTTTTAGAGGGTTTTATAATTTTTTTTTTTAAATATAAAAAAAAATTATATTATATAGGGGTGGGCAGGGGGGAGAAGGGGTCAGTTGATATCGTACCTCCCCACTCCCCGTGGGACTGTGTAGACCACCACGGTTGCGCACAGCAACAGTGGGCTACTAGGCGTAACCTTTGTGGAGGCTACGGCCTCCCCATAAGGGGAGGTTTGCAATCCCCATACGGGGCTGCGATTTCATTAAAGAGTTTTTAATTTATTTTTTTATATATTATTAAGATTTAAATTTATTAAATTAAATTTTATTTAATTTGTTTTATAATATATATATTTTAATATATGTGTATATATGTGTGTGTGTGTAAATATATAGTGGATTATATTGTTAATTTTATAATGTTAAATTAAATGTATGATTATATATATATATATATATATATATATATATATATATATATATATATATATATATATATATATATATATAGTGCAGGATCATGATGGGCCAAAAAATGGCAATATGATAGGTATGTAGCTGATGACTTTTTTTTACCCAATATTGATGAAACAAAAAGGGTTTTTAAATGAGATTCTCAACTTTCCACCAATATAAATTATCCTTTACTTTGATGACTAAAGTCCTGATTGATAGGATGATTGAAAAACATCTATCACTTTCAAATAGTATCACATATTTTAAATCTAAAACATGTGTCACATTCTATGCTTCGCATACTATAGGATTAAAAAAAAAGTTTGAATTTCATGAAGTTTTGACCAAGTTAAGGTGGTCAGACATACAAGTTTTTATATTTTTTAAAAGTTGTAATAAAAAATTCATAATTAATTATTTACTTGGAAAAATTACAAAAAATATGCATCACATCGGACATGAGTCCTCTACTTATATCTAAAATATTATAAAAAAATATTATCATTTTATTGTGGTTAGGGTGGTCGGCACACCTACTTCTTATTTTTTCCATGAAATTTAAGTTCCCATCATGATTTCAAATTTTCATCAAATAGATTTAAAAAAAAAACTAGTAGTTTAGAAACTACATTCAATTTGCTATAGATTCTATTCTTACATATTTTTTATATAATATAGATAACTTATTCAATTTTTTACGTGAAGTTGCCTAACTCTAATTTTTCTAAATTTTTCGCCACTTAAGGGCCTATTTTTTCCATGATGATCCCACACATGCCCATATGTTGAAAATTATAGAAAAGCTAGATGATGTTATCTTCCAAGTTGGTTTTATGAGTTGATTGGTTAAATTAGAAATAAGTATTTTTGATAAAATTAAATTGAATTATTTTGAGTGAATTAATCATTTATATTCCTTGGTGAAATTTTGCAATGAGATATGTTAAATTGTGGCATACTTGAGTACGTGTTTTTTACCTTTTTAAATGATTGGTGAGTCAACTATTGTTTTCACTTAATTGGGTTATAGTTATGTGGGAAAACTTTAAGTTGGTTTATCCTTCTATAGGAGCTTGAGTTGTTGTTTAAGACTTCTAGAGGAATGGGGAAATGGTGGTTTTATATATGTTCTTTTAAATTGATGCTTGTCCCTATTTTGACTATAATTGTGATTTTAAGTTACTCTTGGGTTGTACTTATCTTTATGGTGTCTATTCATATGATTATTCCTTGTGGATGTTCCATTTGTGATTTAGTTTTCTTTTTGGTACAACCCCCTAGAATTTGATGTTATGTTTTGGGTTTCTAGGGAGAGTGGCTTTACGTGGGTGTCGACGCACAAAGGGGTTGTCAGGATAATCCACATTAGAGTTAGAGTAATAAGTGATAACTTAATTAATTAATTAGGGGGTGGGTAGTAAAAGATTAACAAGATAATTATGGGTGCCTTGTCCACCTGTTAGGGCTTTCACAGACTAAAGGTGGGCTAAGAAGGCCATGGTTGGAAAGATCATTGCCTCGTCTTCGCGAGAGGTTAACGATTCCGTACGAGTCACCCTATGGGGTTAGTGCCTAGAGAGGCTGTCAAGATAACCATAGATGGGGACTGGTGCCTAGAGAAAGGAAATCAGGATAACCCATGTAGGACTGTGCGATGACACTCTCCTCTAGCATTCCCTTGAGTTGTTTTATTGCTAGCCTCTGAAAATGGTTTTTTGATATTATGTTTATCTTGTGTGCTCTTTTACTTTTCATGTTTGGAGTTTCGTATTTTGTTTTTGTTTGGATGTTCTTGGTCAGGGATCCTTCCTTATTTATTCCTAGCATGAGGGTGGTTGGGTGGAACGTGCTACGCACCCCATTTGGTCCCCTGTCATGCAGTTGTACCATCCAGTGTAGAATTTTGCAGATACAACTTGATCCAGAGTTCATATGTTACTAGATATATTATGTACTCTAGTTGTATTTTATGTACTGATGTATTGCTCCCACGTGTGTTGGGAAGATTTATGAAGTAATCTTGTATATGTATTCAATGAGATGTACTAGAAGATTAATGTAATGTATAATCACACTATGTAAATCATTCTGGAACTACAACTGTAAATATTGTTAATGTTGTATTGTATATGAGGAAATATGTTCTTTATATTTCCAAGTTCAATTTATTATGAATGCATGCATGGTTTCTATATGGTTTTTTCTTGTCACATTGTTTATCATTAATAAATTTTTAAATGAAGATATGTGAATGAATGGGTTAAATTTGTAGAATTGGTAATTACATTTATCAACTTTGTTATGGGATAAATTGTGTAATGTCAATTCATGTACCCCAAGGGACTTAGGTGTTTAACTTGTAATCATTAGCTATGTAATTGCATTAGTAAACTTAGTATTTATTCTCTATGTTTAAAAAAAAAAATTGTTGTGTTTTTAGTTGTCCTTTGGGGTTTGCGCGACAAGGCATTACATTTAGAGTATGTTTATTAAAATAAAAATTATGCTTATAAAAAAAAGTTGGTCCTTTTTCCTCTTAGATTATTTGGTTGTTTATTCTTATTTTTTGTTTTTTCTCTTCCTTTTGCTTATTTTTTTATTTTTCAAGGTTTTTGGGTTTTAGTTTTTTAGGTTCTCTTATGGTTTTCTTTAATTTTTATAATTTGGTGGTTTTTCGTCAATTTAGAAGAAACTTTGGTGTTCATATGATGACACCACAAAACAAAATATTTATTCCACAAAAAATATTTATTAGTAATTTTATTTGTAATATTTTATTATTAATTATGGCGGGCTACGATTGAAAATAAGGTCTTGATGAAGGTTTTAGAGTACTTATGTTTATTAAAATAAAAATTATGGCCAAGATTTTAATAATGAGCACATTTATTTAGTTATTTATTTAGTCATTTTTATTTTTCTGGTATTAGTCATTTATTTAATCATTTTTATTTGTTTGATATTAGTCATTTAGTTGTGATTTTACATGATGACCAAATTAGTCATTTATTTTCTAAATACTACTAGTGTTAGTCACATGACTGAAATTTTTAGTCACGTAGCCATTTATTTTCCAAATTCTACTAGTGAATCCCATAATATTGGGGGCAACATTATCTAGTGCAAACACCAACATGGGGAGCACAGAAAGTCCTTATGATGATATGGCTACCAACACTCCAACCATTTATATCATGAATCATCATCCACATATCTTTCCACCCACTAATTGGGACCAACCACAAGAAAGAGGTCTATATCAAAGAAAATAGCAAATTATTAAAGCAAAAGAATTGACAAAGAAAAATGGACAAGAAAAAATCAAATGGATACCAAAGCAAAATAAAGAAAATTGGTAGATTTTTTTCCCGAAAGGGTTTCTCCACGGTATATGCTTATGTAATATTTCTAATATCTTGTCTAATTCTTCTATCAACTTATGTCTTCATTCTACAAATGATAAAATGAATTAATCAAATAATGACCCAAAAGAATTTGTAACAAAGGAAAAACATATTTAGATCAACAATATTAAAGTTTTACAAAGTATTAAGCTAAGAAAACACCTCAATTTTTGACATTTGGTATTAGAGATGAGGTTGGCTAGAGTTTGGGACATCTTTCTCTTAAAAGATTGGAGGTTTTTTGGCTTAGTGGGAGCTTTTATTATTTTTGTTATTTCTGATTTTGGAAAATAAGCTTGTTACAATGAGTTTGAATTCTCATTTAGAAATTGAAAGATTCAATGGATCTAATTATGAGATGTGGAAACTAAAAATGGAGAATTTCCTTGAAGAGAGAGATTAGTGGTTAGCTGTTGGTAATGAGACAAAGTCACCTACAATGATGTCATATGAGGATTGGGCTAAGCTTTATAAGAAAGCAAGAGGGACAATAAGACTATGTCTTGTTGATGTTCTCTTGAATATTTTAGAAGAAACTACTGCATATAAACTATGGAAGAGAATAGGTGATATTTATCAAACTAAAAGTATTACCAATAAGTTGTATTTAAAAAGATAGTTGCATTCTTTAAAGATGAAAGAAGGTGATTTTGTTGCAAATCGTTCATGCATGGAATCCACAGGGAGACCCACATCAATGAAACATACAAGTATGGTATTAATTATCAATTATATATATTCTTTTTACAATATATGAGAGTTAAAATTTTGTATTTCAATTAATAAAATATGTTATATCATGAATGATAGGTCCTAAAAATTTTTACACAACATCCATGCCTTCGAAATACACAACAACTAAGCCAAATAGACTTGGCACATGACTATGAAGAGTTGCTCAATTGTGTTGAATGCCATACAATGTGTAAAGAGGGTGCTTGCTTCGAAAAAAAGAGAGGAAGAATGGTTTGTAGGTAAGATATTTATACTTTCATTTATTGTACCAATAAATAACTAAATTTTTTATATAAGCTAACAATTTACTCTTTGTTTGTAGGTACAATGCACCATGGCCATTACATCTAGATGGATCAAAATTATTTGAAGATCCAACCATAAGAGATAAAGTATCTGAACCTCCAAGAAATGGTGATTGAGTAAACACACATAATTGTAATATACTTCAGTTATGGAGAGAAAATGTAGATTAGCAACCAGTTCTTTCAAGACAAGATGTAATAAATTATATTTTAAAGTATGCAAAAAAATCATAAAAAAGTTCAAAAACTTATCATCAAATCTTAATGCAACTTGCAAATATTGAAAACCCAGACGAAGCAACATCAAAGGCGTACAAGAGACATTTAACAGAAAGCCTCATTAACAGAGACATTGGAGCACAAGAAACATGTCATATGTTATTGGAGTTGCCATTGGTAGAATGTAGTGGAGTATTTGTTACATTAAATATTTCAAGAGACATGTTCAAGCCAATGCTAAAAAATGAAGAAAAAGATGATTATGGACATATAAAACATTTCATTGAAGGATACATAGACATACCATATGCAATGGAAAGTATCATGCTTATAGATGCAACTAGATCTTGGACATATAATCCCAAAAGAAAAAGAGATAACAAATGGGAACCAAGGACTATGGTAGCTATTGTAAGAGTGTTTCTATAGTGTCCCTCTAGTAGCTACACTTTAATTCAGTTTGTTTCTATTTTGGTTGATAGTAGATTTAGTTTCTTTTGATATTATCTTACCTTATTTCAGTTATGACATGTATACTATGTTGGTTTTTAAACTGTGTTGATGATACATTGTTCATCATCCAGTGGCGATATTATGTTGAACATTATGTGTGTTATTATATGATGTATTTGATGTTGTTAATGATATAGCATTGTATGTTAGTTTTGGTGAAGGAGATAGTGTAGGATTACTCACTTGAGTACCTTGCTGCACTGCAACTCTCTTTCACAGTGTGTTTTTCAAATTATGGAGATATGTTTAATAGTGTTGTTTTATGCAGTTGCAGGTACAGGCATCGACTCCACCTAATTGTCAGGTTTGAGCATGCTATGACCAATGGAAATATGTGGTTCAGAGATAGTGTCAGGTCCTCACTCTTAGCCATCATTCTTGATAGAACGAGTACCCATTCGTTACCCGTTTATGTTTGTCATCTGTTTCGTCATGTCATTTGTAGTTTCATCATGTTAGAAATTGATTTTTTTTAATTAGTTAAATAGTTGGATTTATGAGTATTTGGCTTTAATTACTATGATAAATCAAAATGGTTATGTTTAGATTACCTTATAATTAAATTATTGTTCTACAAGGATTTGATTAATTTGATTTATTAAATTGAATTAAATAGAATATTTATTTATTTTATTTGTTAATTTTAATGTGCGAAATTAAATTAGTGGTTGAAAATTAGATATTTTGAAGAGTTTTTTTTCAACAGTTTGTAAATAAATATCTAGAATTTTGAATTGAAGTTAGAAATATTGATCTTGAGTAAATTGTTTAAGTTAGAACTGATTCATCAATTTAATTTGCATATTGATTGTCAGTTAAGTTTTGTGACTTTGAGTTAATTAAAAATGCATTAAAAGGTTTTGGTTATGCAATAATTTTCACGACAATTGATTTTGAATTGTTGAAAAGAAAAATTTCACAACAATTTTGGTTTTTGGGGAAATAGCTTCTTCTCTGTGTATTTTGGGTTGAATAATCTTTGAAGACAGTGAATTTAAAAGATTCATGCTATTGGGAAAATAAATAATTATCGGGATCTCAAAATTTTGTTTCAATCTTCAACTAAATCAAGAATTTATCCAGGTTTTCTTCTTTGTTGCAATTTATTAATTAAAAGTTTCTGAGTGTTATGTTTGAAATTTTGTTTACTCAAATATATATATATATTGTCTGTGAAAAAGATTTATCCAACCAGACCTGCACATGCAACAAAGAAACAAATATAGTGAGTTTTCAATTTAAGAGGAAAACATAACAAAACAATGAAAATGAAGGTTTAAATATGTTTATTTTTCTGCAACTTATAGTATGATTTATATTATACGTGGACTATTCTATTCTTGGAATTGAGAAAAGCTTTTTTTTAAAACACATTATATGTTTTAAAATGGTTTTAAAATTTTGAATTAAAGATTATTAGCTATTCAACCCCATAGATCTTTTTATTCTTTCTCCTCTATACGCTTATTGAGATCTGTAGACCAGTTTCCTCTTTCTTTGCCTTGGAACGCCAAATTTTCTCCTTATTTATCCTATCTTGAATTCTTATATTAATTTTTCCTCAAACTTTTAACATGTTTTTTCTTTGGATATTGGTTCATATGGTGCGTAATCCCTTGTGCAGGTGTAACAATCTGAAGTATTTGGTTGTTTTTTTAGAAATTCTTTTAATTTCTAGAAGGCTAGAAATATATATAATTAGAATCTATTTGTTCATCACTAAAGGTGTTGCCCCTGTTTTGATCTTTTATCCTCCACTCTATAACATTGTTGTTTTAAGCTGAGGGGGTTATGTTTTTTTATCCTATCTTAATTGCTGGTTGTATATTGATATAATTCTGATCATGGTTTTAGACTTTTAGATTCATTTGACTCCAAGTATGGTAGCGCCGCCCCTACTCTTCATTCACAAGCCTGCCAGTCAATTGATTTCATTTGCTTGAAGACTAAAGATCCTCCTAAGTCATAACACATCTTATGGTTTTTAATGTTATGCCTTGAAGGAATCCTTTAGTTGTATTGTTTTTTGTTATTGGAGATTTAAAAAAACAAACAAATGCTATACATTACACATATAATAGATGCTAATAGGACAAATTTAAATGTTGAGTGAACCACAGATATCTAGTTGTGCCTTGGAGTTTCTTTTTGGGTAGGTTCTTTAGGCGTGGCCAGTAATATCCTCTATAAAATTTGTGATGGCAAGAGAATATGAAATATGCATCAATGCTTGTGAGCCTTATAGTTTATACTGTTTGTTACCGTCCTTGGTGTATGGGTTTTAGATTTGTATTAAGTGGAATCTAATCTATTTCTATATATCATATTATCGGTACTGAGGGCAACACATAGTACATTCTGGTTTGCAACTGTAGATTTGAAATGCATGCATAGAAATTATGCCTTCCTGTTAAATAATTTAGGATAGCTGGAGGATTTGTTGCATTTAAGATATTTCACTTATTTCTTTCTCTTAAAGATTTAAGATGATTTACCAGTTATTACTATGCATGGTGTGTATTCCCTGATATGCATGAGTAGTAAATTGTAGTTTAATATATTATTATTACAGTGAAAATAAATTAAGTTTGACTCTAAAATTTGACTTTGTAATTTTATTATATTCAATTTTAAATGAGTGATTAAATTTAGATTTAGTTTTCTTTTTAAACAAATAATTTTTTACATGGAATATAATTACTACTAAGGAATTTGAGTTTTTTTCTATTTGTGTTTAAGAATTTGTTTTAAAAGAATATGGCTTATTAATTGTGAAATAATGGATTATTACTTTAAACTATACCTTTTATTATTGATTTGAAGTTAAAGAAAGAATTTATGGAAAAACTTTATTTGTATTTGTCTATGGGTTTTGTTGGTTTTTTCCAATGCACCTAAGGAATCTCTAAGGGATAGACAATTCCTATATTCAAGACCCCTACAATGAATGGCCAACTAACAATATTAAGTCAAAGACTGAGATCTTCTACAATTTAGGCTCTGTGGGACCAAGGAGGGTGTTCCTATTTGTGTTCATTTTGAACTATACTTTATAGAACACATCACTTTCATAGATCGGTTTGAGTGAAGGATAATTATGCAATAATTACTATGAGACTGGCTTATCTCTAAGTAAAGTGCTACCCACTCATAAAAAAAAAGACATTCCTCATGATAATTGACACATACATGTATTAAGATTAATGAATTTTAAGGTGAATTTGAATTATGACTTCAAGTCGGTCACTAGACAAACATTTGATTAACCCTTTAGGTGAATATTTGAAAATAGACTAGTGTCTTGTTACATTGAGCATTGGAGTCACATACACAAAGATCAGTAACACATAAATGATTTTAAATATGATGAAATGGACTACTCTCACAACAACTTTGCGTTATGGAGCTCACCCTCTCTAATACATGAATACTTATCAAATCCTTTGAAAATAATTGTAAATTCATGACCCCATTTGAGCATTTTAATTGATTACTTGAATCAAAGCGGAAATAGAGACATATGTATTCAAACAAATGTTTAAAGATGAACAGAAGCATCATTAATATTTCATTCAAAATTCACACAAATTTACATTAAGAGAGCACATGTATCAGAATTATACGTTTCTTCTATGTATTAGTTATTTCTCTAAAACTATTTAAGATGATTACATATGTTCTTCAAATCTCAAAACAAGCTATCTGCTCTATTCATTATCCCTTTTCTACACCTAATGTTCTACCAAGATAAGTACCTGACTCAAAACTTGATCAAAATTCCATCCCCTGCAAATGAGCCTTGAATTCCCTTTTATAAGACAAGGGAGAAAACAAGCTACCGACTCAAATGCAATTCCAAACACAAAAAATTCATTTCGTCTTTCATTTCAATGCCATTTCAAAATCCCCACATTATAATTCTATTGAGCATGGGGAAAGCCAAAATTACCATAGCCGCCAAGAGGAAGAAGCAAAGTGTCGCTAAAATCTTCCTCCACTACCAAGCAAGCAACGACACCAATACCCATGTACTGCCACGAGGGCTCATAGTCAACACCCAATGTTCCAAAATTTTTCCACGCACACATAAAGAGAAATCGACAACCCTAGAGATATTTATCAACACAAAAATTTATTGCCCACCACCTTCTTCTCACAAACCAAAAGACCTTTTGCTAGCAACATGCACACCCCGATACACATGGTCACTCCAAGTAATAGCAAGGGTTGGGGATGAGACTTCAACCCCTTCCTCGACCTTATCTTCGTTCATCATAGCAGTGTCTCTCCCACTCAGAGTCCTAATAGCTAGAGGAGGGATAGAAAACACGTCCACCTTAGTGGATATAGCTCAACCCAAGGTTGCAAAATACTGACGATAACTGGAATCAATCTGTCTTAGTTCCCGACGGGTTGTTAGTAACATCGATAGGAGAATTCTATCGACCAAATGAGTCGCAGCCATATCAAAGCTTCTGCCAAGTTTTGCTAGAGGGCCCGACAACTTCTCTTTTTGTTCCCGTTTCCTTCAAGCTCTCAGCCTAGTCCTTTAATTGGCGACCACATCTGACAATCACTGATGAAGATTCCTTCTCCCTAGTATCCTCGTAAATGCTTTGTTCTTGTCTTGGGTCTCCATTGTGGGGCTTATGAGATTGGAGCCGAGATGACCTTCATACCAGAAGTGATGGGGAACTAGGCTTGCTCATGTTGCAACCAAAAAGCACACACTCTCAACCTTCGCTCTCTGCAACAACTTGAGGACTTGATAACTTAAATTCTATGGTGAAAACAACAACTCGTCACTTCTATTTATTGAGCAAATTGATCTTATCCATTACCAATGCTAAATGGAAAAAAACACACGTGCAAACTAGGCAATTTGTTGGCATGCATATTATCACCATTTAATTCTCAAGTACAAGGAAATATGCTGATTGCACTTCATGATTGCCAGCAATTAAGTCTCCACACGCACGAAGATCAATTTGATCACAACCACAAAGAGTGTATCATTAATATCCTCTAGTTGTAGAGTGAAAATGGCTATCACATGTCATTTTATCAACTTTCAAAATATGTCATCGATCTCATGCCTAGATGGCAAATCAAATGGCTTCCATTGGGTTGAAAATATTTGAATTATAGAAGTGCTTCGTTGATGTGTCCTCGACCAATGGCATTTACCCACCTTAGATTGCAGTTTTTCCATTGGCAGGCCCGGTCCATCTCATTGACTGAATTGGTCGAGCCATGTGTCGAGATCTTGTTGATCTCACTACTTTTAACTAGCGTTCACCTTTTCCTAGCAAACTAACAAGGAATGATGGAGATCATTCCCAAGATTTGATCTCGGTCATTTATGTAATTGCTTAAAACAGTGGGAATAGTAGTGGAGATTGGGCCCCACGGTCGTACAAGGACACACATCCTTATTTCGCCAGCCTCATTGCTTTTAACCTGCCAAAATTTACCACCCATGAGCTAGCGGGGTACGGCCAATATTTCATCCCACATCGTCGAATCTTAAAACCTACATGCAAGGCAATGTTAGCATTTAATAAAAGGCCTTGGTTAGGCCGACGATGACATGACCTTTAAGGGTGAATGACTTAAGCTCCATTTCATCGGGGAAAATTAGGACCCGCCTTAGGAAAAGGCTAAGGTCGATGGAACAATTGGTGACCAGTGTTTCTAACCAAAGGGGCTAGTAACAGACATGCACTATGACTTAAAATATACTTTAAGGAACCAAAGACCGGTATAGTAGGTCAACGTGCGATTAGAACATTTAAGTATTTTCACAAGAAAAACCCTACTTACTCATGGGGGCAAGGGTTTTAAAATGTAGACTAAGCCCATGGGGAATGAGAAAAGTCTTCAAAATTTTAGAAGCTCCATCAAGTTTTTTTTAAAAGGACACTTTTGGTGTTAGTGTGCTTTTGTAACTTCCAGGGGCTAGGGTTAAAATTTGGTTTGAAGGGCGTTTTATGTTTTCTTATCATTGTTCCTTTCATGACTTGAATTTGGACTTAGCCATGCATGATGTAATATTTTGTTGAAATATTTGAAATATTGTATGACCTATCGCCATGTTATAAAAGATATATTTGTGGTTTATTTTTCATGCATGATGGCTATCCTTGTTTTTGTTAGTAAGTGAAGTTTTGTATATGGGAAGAGTGGCTATCGATAGGCGCTGAAACCCTAAGAGGTTACTAGGGTAACCTATCGAAAGTAGTTAATCCAGTGAAAACTCAAACTTAAGTAATAGGGGTTGGGTAGTATTCACTTAATAATTCATATAATTGTTTGCCTCACCTTACACCTTAGTGCTTGCATAGATTAAGGGTAGGTTTTGATGGCCTAGAATGGATAGTCATTCAATTTTCCCTCTCAAAAAGTGTTTTGGTTCCACATGAGTTTGTTTAGGGGCTGAGAATTGGTAGAGATTGCTAGGGTAACTTAGGACGAGGGCCGATAATCTAGGAAGATTCACCAGGGTAACCTAGAACAACTATGTGATGACACTCTTACCCCTATACATGTTTTTGTGGTCTCTTGTGTAGAGTCACCTTTGATTTTGTTGTTGCTTCTAGGAGCTTTTTATTGATCATGTGATTTTGATACTATCATGTCGTTATGTGATTGCTAGCCATGTGATGTTATGTTCTATTCTCTTGTATGTTTGATTGTCTTTGTGGACTTGACATTATCTCCTAGCATGAAGCGAGTGGACCTTTGGGTACCACATGGTTGGGAGTAACATGCATTATTATCCATTGGGTACCCTTACAGATGTTGTTGTACTTGGATAATATTGTTCATGTGACAGGTTCTTGATTCTACATTGTTCGTGAAGTTGGACGATGAGCATGCTCATGAACGAGGATAACATATGTGATTTGTTCATCTATATTGTATATTCTCTTGATGTTTATGAGAGAAATTTTGAAATGATATTATGTTGATATGAGATTTATTGTAATCTCACTTGATGTAATGTAAATATGTAACTTGACTTCATTGTAATTTTGAGTTAGGACTATTTGTTACGAACATAATATATCCTTATGTTTTAAGACTTTGATATTATGTTGTGAAGTTCTTATTGTAAATCTTTAAGTAGCATTGTCTTGGAATCCTAAGAACATTTGTTTATATGTTTCTTTTGTGCACTTGTTATAATCAATTGTTTAAAAAAATAAAATTTTCAATTATTTTGTTATCTTTTGTGTTGTTCTCTGGGTTTCTTGGTAGGGCGTTACAAATTAGTATCATTTATTTCACCCTCTATTGTTGAGCAATGTGGACTTATGGTAGTAAAGCAAGGAAATAGGTGGCAGGTAGAATCCACCTAGGGGGCAAAGATAGCATCAAAATCTCTTGTTTGTGATTGTGAACTAAGGGTCGAATCGCTATCTACCTTAGTAGATCTTCATATTACACTTCTTAGTTCGTATGAAATTGTTTTAGGAATGGACTGGTTGGAATATCATCATGCAATGATTGATTGTCCACAAAAGATAGTATGTTGCTTAGATGGTTCTAGTGCAGAAGTTGAAATATTTGGTGTACGAAGACCCATTTCCTTGCAGATTATATCTGCTATGCAGTTGAGGAGATGCTTTCATCAAGGTTGTTAGTTGTTTTCAACAACAGTTAATGACTTGGATTTAGGGGAGATTCAAGAGGTATCTCTTGAGGATTACTCTCTTCTTGGGAAACTCGTAGATGTTTTTCCTAGTGATATTCTTGGTTTGCCACTAAAACGCGACATAGATTTCAGAATTGACCTGGTTCCTGGAGTGGAGCCTATATCTCGAGCCCCATACAAAATGACCACATAGGAACTAGAAGAGCTTCATCTACAGTTGGAGGAAATTTTGGCTAAGGGTTTTATACATCCTAGTGTTTCTCCTTGGGGAGCACCTGTCATCTTCGTGAAGAAGGATGGATCACTCAAATTGTGTATCTATTATCATCAATTGAATAAAGTGACAATAAAGAATTGATATCCCTTACCCAGAATCAATGATATTTTTTATCAAATCAAGGGAGATAATGTGTTCTCTAAGATTGGTATGAAATCAGGTTACCATCTGTTGTGCATTGCAGAAGCTGACATTCATAAAATGGCATTTCAAACTCATTACGGGCACTATAAGTTCACAGTAGTATTGTTCGGGTTGACGAATGCACCATCCATTTTCATGAGTTTGATGAATGGTGTCTTTCGCACGTACCTTGATCATTTTGTTCTCATGTTTCTTGATGATATTTTGGTCTATTCAAGGAATATGAAGGAGCATGAAGAGAATTTGAGACAAGTATTACAGTGCTTGAGGGAGAATCAATTGTACAAAAATTTGAAAAAATGTGAATTCTTCCAGACTAAGGTGAAATACCTTGGTCATTTTATCTCTGGAGAGGGTATTGTTTTGGATCCCTCAAAGATCCAAGCCATCATTGATTGGCTTGTGCCTACTAATGTAGCAGAGGTTCACAGTTTTATGGGTCTTGTTGGCTATTACAGATGGTTTGTTTAGGGGTTTTCCAAGGATTTCTCATCCCATAACTTCTCTTCAGAGGAAAGGGAAGTAATTTGTTTGGACAGATCAGTGTCAGTCAACTTTTTAGATACTCAAGGAAAAGTTAACTAGTGTGCCTATCTTAGTCATTCCTGATCTAAGGAATTTTTCATTTGCACTAATGTGTCTTTGGTAGGATTAGGAGCCATGTTGATGTAGGATGGTCATGTGATCGCTTATGAGTCTCACAAACTCAAGGATCACAAACTGAACTATCTTACTCATGATCTGGAGCTAGCTGTAGTTGTTCATACTTTGGTTTGGTGGAGGCATCTCTTGTTAGGGAACCATTTTGAACTTCATTGTGATCACCATAGTTTGCAATATATTTTCACACAACCTAATTTGAATGTTAGGAAAATATGGTGGATGGATTTCTTATGCGAGTATGACTTCGAGGTGATATTTTTTGATGGGAAAGAGAACATAGTAGATGACACTCTCAGTCAGCGAAGACATGAGCTTTCTGTTGTGAATCTTGGAGTTGATTTGAGGAGTCAAATTTTAGCAGCACTTCCTACAGATAGACTGTATCAGGAGGTGAAGATGGATATTGAATCAAGTAGACCCTTGGAGGGTAGATTCACAGGATATACTCTTGAGTCAGATGGTTTGTTGCAACATTTGGGTTGTATCTATGTACCATATTCAAAAGGTCTTCACACTCTGATTTTGTCAGAGGCACATCAAGCACCTTATTCAGCTCATCTAGGTGTTAAGAAAATGCATGCAGATCTTTGACAATTATATTTTTAGCCAGGAATGAAGTGTGATATCATTGATTTTGTTTTGAGGTGTCTTGAGTGCTAAAGAGTTAAGGTTGAGCACCAACATCCCGCAAGATTTTTGCAGCCACATATCATTCCTAAATGGAAGTGGGATGTCATATCGATGGATTTTATTGTTGGATTACATATGTCATCTCATTGGCATGATGCTATTATGGTTACTATTGACAGATTGACTAAGGTAGCACATTTTTCTCTAGTTCATTCCTCTTACAATGCCTCTTATGTGGACAAAATATTCATGGAGGATATTGTTCAATTACATGGAATTCCTTGCAGAATCATTTCATATAGAGATCCGGTGTTTACATCAGTATTATGGACATCATTTCAGCATGCCCTAGGTACTCAGTTGAACTTCAGTTCGACTTATCATCTTGAGACTAATGGCCAAATCGAGAGTCAATCAGATTCTTGAGGATATGCTCAGGATGTATGTAATGGATCAACAGTTGCGTTGGGAAGATTATATTTACTTAGTGGAGTTCACCTACAACAATGGGTATCAAAGTTCCAAGGTATGCCTCCTTTTTAGGCATTGTATGGACGTCCTTTTTAGGCTCCATTGAGTTGGGATCGACTTGAGGATAGAGTTCTACTTGGACCTGAGATGCTTCAAGATATGGAACAACAAGTTGATCGCATTAGAGAGATTTTAGTAGTGGCATAAGATAGGAAAAAGAAGCATGTCGATGTGCATAGAGTGGATCACCAGTTTTCAGTTGGCGATAAGGTATTTCTTCGGGAGCGTCCGCCAAAGAGTCCAATCCATTATGGAAAAGGCTCTAAGCTGGTGCCTCGTTTCATGGGACTGTTTGAGATTCTAGAGAGGATTGGTCCTATAGCATACTGACTTGCTTTATCACCTATTTTGTCATGTATTCATGATGTTTTCCATGTATCTGTTCTTAGACCTTATCAACCTAATATTTCACATGTGTTCAATTGGAATGCATTACAAGTAGAGGACAAGCAACTAGATTTGGAGCCTATGGGAATTCTTCAGCATAGGAGACTCGTCCTCAAGGGTTGAGATGTTGATCAAGTGAGGGTCCAATGGGATCCTAGTGAGAGGCATCAGCCACTTGGGAGGATGCGACACACATGCGAGAGTTTTATCCATATCTATTTGCAAGCTTCCAAGAGTAAGCCTTATCCTAGGGGGGAGGATGTAGTGTCCCTCAAGTTGCTACCCTTTGTTTTATTTTGTTTCTATTTTGGTTGATAGTAGCTTTAATTGCATTTGATACTATCTTACCTTATTTCAGTTATGACACGTATACTATGTTGGTTTTTAAACTGTGTTGATGATACATTGTTCATCATCTGACTTTGGTTGTGTGGCGATATTATGTTGAACATTATGTGTGTTATGGTTATATGGTGTATTTGATGTTGTTAATGATATAGCATTGTATGTTAGTTTTGGTGAAGGAGACAGTGTAGCATTACTCACTTGAGTACCTTGCTATGCTACGACTCTCTTTCACAGTGTGTTTGTCTAATTATGCAGATATGTTTAACAGTGTTATTTTATGTAGTTGCAGGTTCAAGCATCGACTCCACTTGCTTGTCAAGTTTGAGCGTGCTATGACCCAATGGAAATATGTGGTTTAGAGATAGTGTTAGGTCCTCACTCTTAGCCATCATTCTTGATAGAACAAGTACCCGTTTATGTTTGTCATCCATTTCGTCATGTTGTTTGTAGTTCTATCATGTTAGAAATTGAGTTGTTTTAATTAGTTAAATGGTTGGATTTATGATTATTTGGATTTAATTACTATGATAAATTAAAATTGTTATGTTTAGATTACCTTATAATTAAATTATTGTTTTATAAAGATTTGATTTATTTGATTTATTAAATTGAATTAAATAGAATATTTATTTATTGTTTTGTTAATTTTAATGTGCAAAATTAAATAAGTGGTTGAAAATTAGATATTTTGAAGAGTTTTTTTTCAACAGTTTGTAAATAAATATCTAGAATTTTGAATTGAAGTTAGAAATACTGATCTTGAGTAAATTGTTTAAGTTAGAATTGATTGATCAATTTAATTTGCATGTTGATTGTCAGTTAATTTTTGTGACTTTGAGTTAATTAAAAATACATTAAAAGCTTTTGTTTGTGCAATAGTTTTCATGGAAATTGATTTTGAATTGCTGAAAAGAAAACTTTCACGACAATTTTGGTTTTTGGAGAAATAGCTTATTCTCTACGTATTTTGGGTTGAATAAGCTTTGAAGATAGTGAATTTAAAAGATTCGTGTTGTTGGGAAAATAAATAATTATCAGGATCTCAAAATTTTGTTTCAATCTTCATTGTTATAAATAATTTATCCAGGTTGTCTTCTTTGTTACAATTTTTTAATTAAAAGTTTTTGAGTGTTATGTTTGGAATTTTGTTTGCAATTTTGTTTGCTCAAATATATATATTGTGTCTGTGAAAAATATTTATCCAACCAGATCTGCACATGCAACGAAGAAACAAATATAGTGAGCTTTCAATTTAAGAGGAAAACATAGCTAATCAATGAAAAGGAAGGTTTAAATATGTTTATTTTTCTGCAACTTATTGTATGATTTATATTATACGCGGACTATTCTATTCTTGGAATTGAGAAAATAATTTTTTTTGAAACACATTATATGTTTTAAAATGGTTCTAAAATTTGGAATTAAATATTATTAGCTATTCGACCCCATAGATCTTTTTATTCTTTCTCTTGTATATGCTCATTGAGATCTATAGACCAATTTCCTCTTTCTTTGTGTAACGCCCCACTAAGGGACCTGGTGGATTAACACAAAAGACCTTCAACATCATGCCAATAATTTTTTTTTAATAAACTAAAGTGACACTAACTAACACCACTCAACAATTTAACATGGATAACATCATTACATTAACATTATATCATAATCACATTATGACCTACAAGTAAGATTAATCATAGCCCACTTGCACACTTATGCACCATGGTCCTCTAATGTCACTACTACAATACATCTACACTAACTAAACCTATAAAAAGACATTTGATACACTAAGATCACATCCAATCAATTCTTTGAATGTAAATTAAATCTCATACATCAAATTACATATGATAACATAATTATAAATAAACCTCATCTAACACTATGCCAATATGATATTCCTAATCTTAATCAATGCCATGAAATAGGTACATAAAGATATATCACATCTAATACTAAATTAAGTTCATATGCATCATAAATACAATAGTCCTACGTTAACCTTTCCATTATATAATAAACAACAATAAATATATCTTCAAGGTTACATCAACGTATTTGCATATCCTTTACAAGAATGCTACAATGTACAAGATTCATTCATCTAAGAGGTACATATATAAGATACATATTAGACACAATTTTCTTAGAAATATCATCTGCATCATGAAACCAACTTTGGAATGAAATGGAAGGAAATACTCCATGTTGTACACAAACTGCATCACCTAAACCCCAATGGACGATTGGAAAATACCACCCTACCATGTGGAACCCTGAGGCCCACTTCCTCCATGCTAGGAGACAACACTAGGCCCCACACACAAGCAAGTAATAGAAACAAGTGGCTAACACTAAACATCCAAAGAAGACTACCTAAAACAAGAATCAACCAAAAATCACTTGAGGACTTTCACAAAGACTTCCAGACACTTTCAGGGGCCAAACACATAACACAAATGGATAGAAAACCCAAAAGCTGATCATTATACCACAACACATACAATGAAGCACATAACATCATTTGCATAATCTTATAACATGATAACCAACTTTTAATTTCATAGTTCATATTCAGGACAAACAATACATAGCCTTGATACAATTGATCCTTACACAGTATAGAAACCTCAACATAAATTTTCACAAATGGGAAGGAATTTCCAACATATAGATAATAAAATATTCAAGCACAAATGATACAATACAATACATATCAAAGGATAGAGCTATATCCTCATATACAACCTTCATAACTAAACTAATTTTTCCTCTAGACAATAGTAAATCTTCCATCCATAAAACAACCATAAAATAGTCAAATCAACTTGAAATCCAAATCTATCAAAGAACCATCTTAGATTTATTCCCTCGACTACTCAGTCACGTGGGTGGAATTAACCAAAAATAACCCAAATATTCACAAAATGTAAAACAATAGACAACTCCCATAAAAACCCTCTTTTCAACATACCCGATTACAACCAAATGACAAAATGAAAAACCCAACAACTAGATATTTTTCATATTATTAAAAATTTAATTAATTTAACCCCTTTCAAATTCCTATAAATCTAAAATCCTAGTCTTCCATTGGCTGGTTACATTTATAGGGAGAAACAAGAATATTTGCAATCATGGAGGAGCAACTTGACAACAACCCTGTGTTTCAACCATATCTCAAAAACTACGATATGAGTTTTTGAGATTTTTGGTCAGAGTTTAAAAGACAACAAAATAAAAAAACCCTTTAAATATCTCACCAACGAAGTTCATAAAAATGGAATTATGGATGACGCAAGCATACCATTTTACTGAAGACAATAAATATATATTGATTTTTATTCTGGAATAAATAAATATTTCATTCACACATAGAATACAAATATTTAACATTTATTTCCAAAAATCAGAGAGAGAAAAATCAATCAAATTAA